>PPHJ01000134.1:0-16444 GCA_002991585.1 Ilyonectria mors-panacis | reverse complement strand
AAAATATTTACTACCTATTCTTCTGATTAGATCTTCTCTAGATTTATTTAAGGGTAACACAAATTCATGACTCAAATTACCTAATCTATGACAATACTCCTGAAAGCCTTCAATAACTCCGTGTTTATAAATACTAATATAAGTAGAGGAAGTAAAATCTGGCGATCATAATGAGCGATCTACAGTTTGAAGTCTACGGGCATATAAATAACGATATCCTGAATTTGGGTCCGATTTACCCATAGTAACATGATTATTGTTTAGAGCATTTTCGATACTATTTTTGAAGGCTATGAATTCCTCAGCTGTATTCTCTTCCCCCGCTGGCTGTTCACGGGATATAGCCAATTCCTTAGATAATTTTTTTACGAGCTTCCTTCATCAAAGCATGAATAGATTGTTCATCTTTAAATTTATCTTTTCATCCTTCATCATACATTTTATATTCATTTCCATTAACAGTTTCTGTACCTTTAATAAGAAATAAATTTAAAATTACTCTAAACATTCTATCAGCCCATAATTCATTCATTACACCCCTTTTAATATTATTTTGATTGTTTACCTTAAAACTCGCAATAGCATTCTTACCTGCCATTTCCTTAATGACTTTAACTGAGTTACGGTATTTATTATAATTAAATTCCTTTAATCTTACCATACTATCCTCGGATATTTTATAATAATCCCCTACTGTAGTGTTTTGCTTAAAACATTCAGGCTCCATATATTGAATTGAAGGTCTTCAAACTCTAAAAAGACCATTAGTACCTAAAGATTCAGCTTGAGTAAAAATCATATAACCATTACTTGAAGGAGCGCCTACAGGTAAAAGAAGATTATATTTCATTTGTAATATCTCTCTTATATCTCTTATCTTTTGTTCAGACTCTGTAGTTCCATCTGGTAAATAAAAAGACGGCATAAATATAGAACCTGCTGAATCATTTCTAATTATAGTGATAATTAAAAACCTTCCTTTTACAGTTTGCAGAACTGAACCATAAAAAAGTGGATTACTAAAATAACTATAGGGTTTTATTCCTCAAAAATCAGGGGATCTTTTTATATCGTTATGTTTTTGATAGTAAGCCATATTAAGTATAGGTGAATCTCTTAGTTTTTCTCTGTGTTCCATTGCTATACTTTCATATTCAGGTTTCATTTTTAGATACAATTTCTCCGGCATAGTTGTTATATTCATAGTTTTTAAACCTATATAGTATGGATGAGGGGTCTTAAACCCTAGATTTGTAGTTTTTCAGGTAGAAACGTATTTTTTGGTCCCTTCATTGGTATGATAATGGATGTATCCTCTATTGCACGCATCCTGCAATACAGGGGCGAGTGCCACAAATGATGTTATAATTGCCATGGCTTCCCCGCCTGTACATTTTAGAGTTAAGGGTTTATACGCTGTACTTGACAAAGGATGTCTACACTTATTGGGCTTTACATATAATAGGTAATAACCTGATAATATGGAGAGTAAAGCCATAAATACTGTTATTGTTAAAATATATACATAATAATAATTATGTATTATATAATTTATACTTAGTATATAAGTTATTCTATATAAATTTATATTGTTTATTACAAATTTATTATATATATAATAATCATCTGATGTTATATCTTCTTTTTTTATTTTTTTCATGGCTAGGTTAAAAAAATAATTATAAAAGGGAAGAGGTAATATTAATATTAACCCGTTGGAATACTAAATTATCATTATTACCCATTAGTAGCATAAAAATTGTACTTCTGAGAATTATTATAATAAAGACGGAAAGAATTATCAATTTTAGAAATAATAATATTATTTTTTCTATATTATCTAATATTTTTTTTATTAAATATTTTATACAAGCTTTAATGGCTACAAACGATAATTTAGAATTGGGATTAGATAAATTAAAAATTAAATGTTTTTCATAAAAATTTAACACAAATGCTCTTGTAAAAACCATAGCCAGTATATTTAAAATTACAAAATTTATATTATTTATTATAAATAACGTTGATATTGTACCTAATCCCACTAAACTTATTAATATAAAAGATTTAATTTCACAAATAGATCTGTAATTTGCTATAACAGCATAACAGGTACCATTTACCGAGTATTTTATTTTCATTAAACCTAAATTCACTGAAATATATTCTACGCTTTTTGTATATAGTTCCGTATCTATATTTATATATACATTATTACTAATTAATACTAGTAAGAGTATATAGACTATACTATAAAATAACCCATATAATAGGGTATCTTTATTAAATTCTAAACTAGGTGTAAATAGAAAATTATTTACTTTAGTTATAAAATCGACTATTTTTATAGTTTTGATAGTCATTGTTGTTTTTTTTTTTTCATTACGCATAATAAATTTTTTTATAGCTTTAAATGACATATTTTACACCACCGAGACGACTTGAACGTCTACTAAGTATATAAAAATATACTTAGTGAACCATTACCGGAAGTTTGCTGAGCTGTTAATAAGGGATAACTAGCCAAGAGCTATCCCCTATTATATGAGCCTGAAAATATAATAATTTATATATATATTTCATTTTAAGGCTATCTGTATACATGTATGCATGCGTACTTGATATATACTTGATGTAAGTATCTCACCCCTTTTCAACTACTATTTTAGCCATCTTCATTTATTATATTAGCGAAGCATGAGTTAAACTTAATTTATAACTATATTTTTTTTAAGCTGCGTGCTGTATTTCATAGAAGCCAACTTGCTAAATTTTTTTAGGATTAAATAAAAATTTTCATTATATGCTATGAAATAAAGCTATTCTTTTTACTCAACCCGAGAATATCGTCCTATTAAGCTGAGGTATATTCAGAATTAAAAATGATTTTCAAGCTGTGAAAATCTCTTAAACCGCAGCGGTTAAGTAAGGTTACAGCAAATACACTGGCACTACATTAACCAATCAGTTTTGAGAGAGGCTAATACCCCTCTCATTACTGATATCCAAAACAAAACCGAAATTCTGCGCTGCGGGTGTTTTTTTAGGCTGCTTGCGTATGTATACACAGATCAAAAAATCAGCATGGAACGTAGGTATAATTCTCCATTCCGATCTTACACATAAGTTATTTCATACCTATACTTTTTTTATATATATGCTATGAAATAAAGCTATGAAAAAATCAGTATACAGTAGATATAAAACATTTCTATACCTCCACAAACCCTTTTCAACTATATTGAGATATAATAGAGGAGACACTTGATAATCTATTTTAAATTAAAGATATTACATTAAAGCTGCGAAGCAGCACATATAAAAAAGGAACTCTTTGTTCCTATCTATTACCCGAAAAAGGACTTGAACCTTTAAGGCTTAGAGCCTACGAAGCTTAAGTTCGTTGTGTTTACCAATTTCACCACTCGGGTTTATCTATACTGATATTTGCTGGCTCTATGAAATACCGCTCGCTATATTTCATAGAATATGTCTTTATATAAATTTTCATTCTTATTCTCTAAATGATCTAATGATCAGATTATCTATTATTTATCCTTATTTTTTAAATGACCGAATACATCCGACTGATCATGTATTATTTACATTCTCTAATAAATTTAATACAGATTATTATGTTGATTTATTCCTGCATGCAGTATTTCACAGAAGCATGCCAGAAAAAAGACTTTAGGGCTAAAGTGACTTGAACACTTATAATTACTGTTATGAGCAGTACACTTTACCTATTAAGTTATAGCCCTACGCGGGTACAGGATTTGCACCCATAGCTTTCGGGCATGAGCCGAATATGTTATCTATTACACTAACCCGCTATAGACTAGACAGGGATCGAACCTGCGATGGTAGCATTGAAAGAGCTATGTCTTACCACTTGACTACTAATCCTTTTTAGGAATAGCAAGCCCAATGCAAGTATCGCACTTGCTTCTATTGATTACAAAACAATTGCATTACTTTTATGCTAATCAGGCGTTTATTTTTGAATGATATATTTATAAATAGTAATTTATGAAATTAGTACTTTATTCTTAAAAATCTCAGGATTCGTACGGATAAAGCCTATAAAGAGTTTATATAGCTCTTCGTAATAATCTATTACGCATATTTAAGAAATATCTTAAGATAAGCTTCGTGCCTATATGCTTTCAGCACTTATCTTTAACCAACTTAGCTTTCCTGCCGTGCCTATGCTATACATTTATCTTAGTGAAAGAAACATCCCTATGTATAAAAATACAGATATAAATAATATTATTTATATTTAATATTTGGGCACATAGACAACAGGTAAACCATAGATTAGTAACTATTATTTAACCCTTTTACAAGTTTAATTCTTCCTGTTCCTTTCGTACAAAAGTTAGTTCTTATTATATTCTAATTCCCCCTAGAAGATAGAAACCATACTGTCTCACGACGTATTTAACCCAGCTCATGTAACTTTTTAATCGACGAACAGTCGCACCCTACATAGTTCCTGCATCCATGAGGATAAGTTAAGCCGACATCGAGGTGCCAAACCGCGCACTCATTTTGTACACTCTTGCGCAAATTAGCCTGTTCTATGTGTTATCATAAAGAGCGCTATGCCCCTATTTCCATTTTTTTCAAAATGGTTCAGACTATGTCTTCATTTTTATTTTATATATATTTTTTTTTTTAGTATGGCTATACTATACAGCCAATATAATAATTAGCTAGTTATTTACCACCTATTCAACCTTTTACTGCAAAAGCTCCAATACGACGTTTTGATTTAGTTATTGAATAAGTTACATTTGATTTAGAATTACCTCTAAACAAAACTGAACTTAAACCTTTAAAAGAAGAATCTATATTTTTCAATCCACCTTTTCATTTTAATGAATATATAGATCTATCCGCTCTATAACGTTTAGTTAATCTTCCTTTAACTTCTAATCTTATACCTCCCATATTTTTGTATCCAACAGAATCGTAGATTTTATTATGGATAGCGCTAGCTGCGTTTTCCACTGTATTCATACGGTATATTCCTACTGACTGCGGAGCAGCCTGAGCTACTAATAAATTAGATAGATTATTATGTGTGATATTAGAGATTATTTTTAAATCTTTATGTACTGCTTCGAAGCCGCTGGTATTATTATGTGATGCAAGCAACCCATTACCTTTAGATCTTTCTTTAATAGTATTTACATTAGGTAAATATGCTCTAATTTAAAATACTAAACATATTTTTAATATAATTTATTCTTTTTTTTTCTCATTTTTAATGCTAAAGCATTAGTAAAAAGATCTGTATTATATGCAACAGATTTTAAATTAATTATATTATATTCTATATATCTTTCCTATAATTTTATTAAGTATATTACTTAATACAGGTAAAAATATTGAATTATTAAATTTATATTGATTAAGAGAATATAATAAATCATATTTTCTTAATAATCTTAGATGTTTTTTTGCGTATTTATTAAGAATAATACCTCAAACTTTTTTTAAATAAAGATTTTTGAATTTTATAAATTTATTTACATATTGTAATTTATATTTTATAAATTCTTTTTTTCTTATTACATCATTTATAAATATACGATCGCTAGCTGCATATTTATGTTTATTTAATATATTATAAATTTTATGTATATTATTTCTATATAATAAAAAATAACGTTTAGCTATTAATCTTTTACTTATTTTTTTGTTTATTTTTAAGTATTTTTTTTTTAATACATTTTTTTCTCTATTTATAGTATACAAAGTAATTATTGCTTTACTATTAGTATGTTTAATTTCTGCATTACTTACATGTATTCTTCTTAACAGATTTCGTCTTCTTTTAAGTAATATAAATTTAGATCCTGTGTATTTATTATCTTTAAAATATAAATTAAAATAACCTTTTATTATTTTATTAATATTTAAATCATTAACCGGTATATTTTTTAATGTGTTTTTATTAAAAGAATATATAGTATTTTTTCATTCTTTAGAAAAAGAAGGTAAATATTTGGTCATTCCCACATCTCCTAATTTTCTTTTTAAAAGTATTGTTTTAGAATTTTTTCTTAAATTATTATTAAAAATTGTAGCGCTAACGCGCATTTTTGTATTATTATTTATTATATTTGATTTCATATGTAAGCTATATATTATTTGTTTTATTTTTTTTTTAATATATATATAATAAAAATGTTGGGTGTTAAAAAGGATTATTGTTTATTGCATATAACTCACCTTATAGTCGTTGAACGTTTTTATCTTATAATTTATGCTAAGATAAATTTCGCTTCAAATTTACTAATAGCTTGCGCACAGTAATTTTTGAAATTTACCCAATTTATTTATTAATTATTCTATTTATGTGCTTGCTTTATTTCATAGAGGCACGCACTATTAAATAACGCACGCTATACTTTTTTTTATTATATATAAAAAATTAGCATGCAATGCTTATACATGTTCCATGAAAGTTATACAAATATTGTATGTAAGCATACAACATAAAATAAAATATTAAAGGACAAACATCCCTAGCGTAGCTTTTCCAATAATCCAAGATCTTTCCTTGTTGCATCTTGTGATCCTATGCCCTGCTTACGCAACTGTAAGATTTGTTGATAATCAAACAGTAAGGCAAGATTAAGCCGTTGAGCTTTTTAGATATTTTAAACATAACTATTATATTAATAATAGTTAAAAAACATTAGTCACTAAGTACATAATGTTTTTAATTATCTCTAATTTCTATATAGTGAAAATCCTACCTTTTTTTAAATATATATACAACTAATGTACATATAAATAATTTTATATGATTAAAAATAGTTAAACTACCTTAAATCGCAAACAAAATAATTTTAAATTATTAGACACTCCTGTTTACTCTTTACAGGGTCTGTGCCCCACATAAACTGTCCCCTAGCGATAGTTCCTTACCAAAGGGTACTTATATTATAAAAATAAGCTGAACTAGGTTGATTTACTAAAATGATTTTTTTATAGCCATAGCTATAAACATCTCATAATCCTAAACCAATTCATTCATATGAAAAAAAAATAAAGGATTCTCATTGTCATCTAGTCAATTACCTTATAATCTGAAAATTGTTTATCATACTCTATAATTAGTGACAGTAAAGCTGCATAGGGTCTTCTCGTCTAACTAGAGGTAAACTGTATCTGCACAGCTATTCCAATTTCACTGAGTCAATCATAGAGACAGCTGTTGTATCGTTACATCATTCATGCAAGACCGCATTTAACGGCCAAGGCATTTCGCTACCTTAGGACCCTCACGTTAAGGCCGCCTTTAACCGGGGTTTCCGTCTACATCAGATATTAGTATATCCAATTATATCTGTTAACCAGCCGGCACCGGGCAGACATCACACTCTATACTTAGATTTTTAATCTTTCAGCAAAGTGCTGTGTTTTAATTAAACAGTCGTACAACACTATTTCATGCTTCTTCCTCTTTACTTGATATTAATCAAGAATAATGAGCTCTCCTTATCCCGAAGTTACGGTAGTCAATTTGCCGAGTTCCTTTATGATTGTTAGCTCATTTACGCCTTCGTATTCTCTACTAGCTTACTTGTTTCAGATTCTAGGTACGGTTACTTTTCATTTATATACATATATATATAAATATATTACTATTTTTCCAGTACATTTTTCACTTAAAATGTCGTCCTTAGTAATAAAGATTATCTCATCGTTTAAATCTTTAGATAATATAAACTTAGAGGCCGTTACTTAATTACATCCATAAGCTTTAGGCGGAAAATTTTCTTTTAGTTACTCATGTCACCATTATCGCTTGAGTTAAATTTTGGCAGTTTTGCATGCGTGCATATTTTTAAGGCTTCGTAAGAAGTACACATAAAAAATCAGCATGCCCACACATAATTTCATTTAAAAAATAAAAATCATAATTTAGCTCAACGTTCTGCTACCCCATTTAATTATAATAAATTTATTATTATAAATTATCATGGACAAGGTTTCGGTATATTGTTTAGATCCGGTAAATTTTCGATGCTTTTAAAACTTAACAAGCGCTCTGTTACGAGGTCATAAAATTATGGCTGCTTCTAAGCCTATCTCCTTGTCGACTTTAATAAAAACCTTCTTAATTTCACTCAACAAATAATTTAGGAACCTTAACTCTTGTTCTGGGCTGTTTCCCTTTTGACATACAACCTTATCATTCTATGTCTGATAATTTAAGATATATCTTTGCCATTCCGAGTCTGCATACTCACGGATAAAATCTTCATGATCCCCCCATTTGTACAAAATAAAACATTTAATGTCTTGTCTGAGATTAAATTCTGTACCTGCTAAGATATTATACTTAAATTGCCTACTATTATAGGTTTCGCAGAAAACCAGCTATCCTGGTCAGTATTGTCTTTCACTACACCTACCATAATTCTTCCGAGATTTATGCTACAATCATCGGTTCGGACTTTTATAATCCTGATTATGGTAAAATCACCAGGCTTCGGGTCTAACTTTAGACACTTTACGTTATTTTAACGCTCGGTTTAACTACGTCTATTCTCGCATCTAATGTTAACTTGGTGACCCATTATGCAAAAGGTACGTTCTAACTTTTTTAATTTTCCGAACTGCTTATAAAATCACTATTTTTCTTTTAGTTCCCTCACGGTACTTTTCACTATCGCTTATATATTATATTTAGCCTTTGAGGAAGGTTCCCCATTTAGTTTAAACAGTTTATTAACCATTTTACTTTTTAGGCTTATCTATTTTAGCTCACGCTAATCATAGAATCTCTTTTGATTTCTTTTCCTAAAGTTACTAAGATATTTCAATTCACTTCGTTTATTATTTAATTTCTCTTAGAGTTGATATATATCATATACATGTATATAAATAATTCTCTTTAATATATAGCTTAAATTCTATAATAATTTCTTTCCATACTTGTATAAATTATATAAACATCATTAATGCTTAATTTATATAATTATAATTTATATATCAAGTATAAATAGTATAAAAATATTTTGTTATTTTTATAATATATTATATTTTTATTTCTTTTTGGCTTTTCTTTTTCCGTATAGAAAAATTCACGCCTGTGTATGCATGTATGTTTACACATACAGAAACTATACACTTATTTATTCAAATTAATGAATCTTATTGCCTTATAAGGCTATTATGATAGTATTATTTTGCTAGCTATATTTTTTATATGTGCTATGAAATAAAGCTATTAAAAAAATCAGCACACAAAAGTACATCAACATAATATTTAACTATCCTCAAAATTTCATTTTGATTCAAAGTTTATCTCTAATAATTCTAAGTATCGGATTATCATGATTCGAACATAACTAGTCTTCGTCCCAAACGAAGTGCCTACCCAAGCCGGCCCTAATCCGTAATATACAAATATATATTTGAGGCTGGTGAAACATATAGAAGCAATGCATATAGACGTGCTTCTATGAAATACTGCTAGTCAGCCACCCTTAGAATCAGTTATACCTACCAATAAGCAGCAAAGCAGCCTTAGCTTTAACAAGAGTACTTGGACTTGAACCAAGAATTTGAAGGTTGAAGCTTCCTATTTTGCCAATTAAACTACACTCTTCAGAGAATATCCGATTTGAACGGATGTGGTTAGAATATAACCTAATAAGACTCAAGCTTACCGCCTTAAACCGCTCGGCCAATTCTCTTTATCAATATTTAGCTTGCTTCGTAATTTAGGTGAGCTAAAGCTATATGTGTGTGTTTATTTATAAATAGTTTAGTTTGATATGTAAGCTGTCAATCTATGTATATGTAAACATGTTTTTACACAATACATATTCTATAGAGGCAAAGTATGCTTCGCTAAGCTAATAGTATATTTTCATAATAATATGTTCACCAATTCATGATAATTCCTCAGCGGATCGAACGCTGATATCATTCTTATCAAAAATGCACTCTACCATTTAAGTTAAGGAATCTTATTTACACATATATACTTATAATATTTATATACGTGCTATGAAATAAAGCTACTAAAAAAAATCTTAAGTAATTAATTATTTATCTTTTAAAGTAATAAGATGCGTGCATACTTTTTTCTACACAGAAAATGTGTGCTAGCGTTAGCTAAAACATAACATTATTTTTATTAATGTGAAGAGTTTTAGCTTGCGCAGCCAGTATTTTAGTGCTAGAAATATTTAAATAATTAGCTGTTTATTTGTGCTTATGTATGCATGTTTACACACGCAAGCCAGAAGAAAAAATGTACTTTATCTATTTAAGATAATAATGTTGAAAAATGAAGGATTTGAACCTTCAACTTATTGTGTGTAAAACAATCGCTCTACCATTGAACTAATTTTTCTTTTTTCACCTTTAATTGTTATTATTATAGCCCCCACCATTGCTAATAGTAATATAAAACTTGCCATAAATATTCACATATTATAACTTGTATATAATATGTTACCGATAGCCGAAATATGACTAGTTTCTGCCATATTTCCATCTCAATTACTACTTGAAACGAACATAACGTTTGCATTATTTATATTTGTATTTTTATTTATATAATTTACTACATCAGTGTACTTATTTCAAGGCAAGTAGTAAATTATTGTATTTAATTTATTACTGTAATTATTTAATATTGCCATATAATATGGTAATAATTGGAATAATGTGAAATTAGTTAATAATGTTATAAATAACCCTAAAGGGATACTATTTTTATTATTACTTTGTAATTCACTAGTTCTAATATTTATTAACATTAATATGAACAAGAATAATATTGATACTGCTCCGATATAGACTATTAGATAAGATAGACCAATGAAAGTCAAACCTAATAATATTAAATATACAGCTATGCTTGCAAATAATCCAATTAAGAATATAATTGAGATTATAGGGTTTTTATTTATTATTATTGCTATACCGCACAATAAAAAGCCATTATGCTTATTAGATCCAAAGAACCGGTTAAATAACCATTAGAGAAAATCTCATAAACTGTCACGAGTTGATCCATTATTTATTTTATTTTACCCTTAAAGGTTTTCTTTTAAAAATAGGATATATTTCTTTGATATATAGCTATGTATTTATCACTATAAATATAAATATATTACATATATGTGCGAAGCCTCCTATAACTTTCAGGCTAGTGTGTAAACGTAAACATACATGCATACACAGGCGCTATGCTTTTATTATAAGGTAAAAGCATGTACACTGATTTTATTATGTGTACTGCATGCATACATATACATGCATGCTTATATGAAGCAGGCAGCCCTGAAAATACGCACCCTGGATGTATAAATACCTCTACATGTATGCTCTATCAACCAGATATCTAAAGTTAATTAGCCGGTATTATAATAAGTAATAATCTTAAATATGTAACATTATAATTATGATAAAGTTAAAATACGGTTAGTCAGGATCGAACTGACGCAAATCGAGTGGAAATCGACAAGTCTACCAATTAACCTATAACCGCTGTTATCGCAGTACTTGCAGGATAAAGTTTTAATAATATTGTAAAATGTTAAGCTTGCTTTTCGTGCTTATTTTTTATTTTTATTATTCTTTCTTTTTCTTCTGGCGAAGTACGCATATATATTTTTGTACAATAACTTATATTAAGAACCTCAATAGTACATAGACACATATAAGAAATAATCAAACTACGTCCACAAAATGTCAGTATAATATTCCAGCTTCATAACCAACATGATGATGATCTGTTAAATGATATGAACTTATTCTTCATAAAGCTACTGCTAAAAAGATTGTACCTATAATAACATGGAATCCGTGGAATCCTGTACCAAAGAAAAAACATGTTCCAAATACACCGTCACTGATAGTAAATGAAGAAACACTATATTCTACTCCTTGAAAGAAAGTAAATATTAGAGCTAATAAAACTGTAAATATAGATCCGTATAAAGCTCCTTTTCTGTCACCTTTTATTAAAGCATGATGTGCGTAAGTAACTGTAGCCCCACTTGATAATAAAATTACTGTATTAAGTAATGGTAATTCAAATGGATTTACAGGGTCTATACCCATAGGTGGTCATTGTGCACCTAATTCTACGGTAGGTGTTAAAGCACTATGGAAGAATGCTCAGAATATAGCTACAAAGAATAAACCTTCTGATACTATAAACAAGATTACACCTAAATTTAACCCTTTTTGCACGGCTAAAGTGTGATTTCCTAAATATGTACCTTCAGATACTATGTCTCTAAATCATAAAGACATTGAAGCTACTAAAGAGAAAAGTGAGAAATAGAATATTATATAACTATTACTAAAAGAATGCATAGATAAGGCCGCGTTTACTGTTAAAGCAAATAAAGATATGCTTGTATAAAAAGGCCATGGTGAAGGAGACACTAAATGGAACGGATGATCTTGAAAATTACTTCTTACCAAATTGGTCATAGATATTATGTTTTATTTTATAGCTTTACACAGCATATTTTAAGCCTCTAAGGTGAATCGAACATCTATCATAATATTAACAGTATTATGCTCTACCGTTGAGCTATAGAAGCATTTTATATGATCGTTCTACTTATAGTTTATCTTATATAAGACGGCTTCTTATATCCATCCATATTTAGACATAAGTAGAACAGGTTGATATACACACGGAAAAGAGGTGATCGAACACCTAAATGTAAAAACATAATACATAGCAAGTATCTTACCCTACCATTGGAAACTTTTCCCTACACCGAATTAGATCAGAATCGAACCGACATCTACTTCCGTGACAGGGAAGTCCTTTACCTATTTAAGTTACTAATTCTAGGAGACAAGAGATTCGAACTCTTAAAAGCTATAGCTATTGAGTTTACAGCTCAACCCTTCTTACCAATAAAGGAACCCTCCTTTATATAATATGTGCTTTAGCTTTGCTTCAGTATTTCATAGAAATTCTATGAAGTGCACATATATATGCTTGTCATGTAAAATAAACCCACCACATATATAGCTATACTTTACACATAAACTAGGCATTCATATACTATATGTTTTTATTATGGTTAAAATTAATTAATCCCGTGCAACTTCCACTACACGAACCGTATTTCGACTTAACACTAATTAGAGCCACGCATACGAAGATTCCCAATAAAAGAATATATAAAACTTACTTGTTTTTTTTTACTTATTACTAAGAAAGCAAACTTATTGCGCATGCTCCTTTCAGCATGTGACGAGTGGTTAGTACCAATCCAAGGTCTATTCACCGTGACATGGTGATTCACGATTACTAGTAATTACTTATTCATATAGTCGAATTTCAGACTATAATCCTTAAAATTTATATCCTATTTTTTGAGATTAGCTTAAATTCACATTTTTGCATCTCTTTGTTTAGGTATATGTGGCACGTCTATAGCCCACAATATCAAGGCCATGATGACTTGTCTTTGTCCCCTTTCTCTTTCCAAATTTTCAGGATCGAATGCTTTATCGTAATAGCTGTATTAAGCTTACAAAAATAAAGCCAGGGATTACGTTAATTTCATGGAAACCACAGTTTCACAACATTAACTGGAAACAGCCGTGCAACTCCTGTAATAAAATTATTCAAATTGTGGTAAGGTTTTTCGTGGATCATCGAATTAAACAACATACTTCACTACTGGTGTCAGGAAACGGTCTAGTGATTTCAGTTCCTGCGTTGCCACATTACTCTTGAGGTGAAATGCTTACACTTTCATTTATAGACCAAATAATTTTTAATATTTATAATTTTTTGCAAAGCTGCCAATTCAGGCGCTTCTATAATCTATAAACATTAAATTTAGATCTGACCTATGGCATTCATCATTTACTGCAAAGACTACTTGGGTATCTAATCCTGTTTGTTCTCTGTGCCTTCGTCCTTCAACGTCAGTTTCTACATAGAGGGCTGCCTTCGCCTTTACAGAGTCCCTTTGGTATCACGAAATTTCATCTCTCCTCCTCAAGTACTGCCCTCTTACATAAAACTCTAGTCAAGTACTAACATTATAGAAGATATATTGACCGTCTGGGTACCCTTTAAACCTAATTAAGATGAATAACACTAGTCTCTTACGTATTACCGCGACTGCTGGCACGCAATTAGTCAAGACACGATATATATACTGTCATTATCAATATATAAACAAAGCTTCATTCAATTCTAATAGAATTTTATAAAAATAGAAATATTAATTACTATTAATTATAAAACTTGCCACTTCTCCAAGTTGCCAGTTCAGCCGTTAGGCCATTGACCAAGATTCCTCACTGCTGTACTAACTTGCATTGGGGTTTTTTCAGACCCAATGTGGTCGATCAACCTTTCAGCTTCGACTACGAGAGTCTAAGGCTAGTTAAGTCATCACCTTAACTACTACCTATCTCGAAGATATTTATTATCCTCTTAAAGCGGAAACATAAAGAAGGGGTAGGGACGATTTATAAATCATCCGATTTGTTTCTTTTCATCCCTCTTATTCCTTTATTTATTATGAAGGATTTACCTTCACTTTAAGGCCGGCGAAGAATATCATTATACTCACCTGTACACCACTTTTTAATTATATATGCCTTATATTTACATATAGGGTAAGTACAATTAAAACGTACGATTAGCATGTGTCAAGCACTTGGACAGCATTCAATCAGAGCCATCACCAAACTCAACTTTTATTTTTGTCGATATAGAACTATCCTATATCTCTTATCGATCTAATTTAATTAAGCACTTACTTGTGCCTAGTAATAAGGATAATTTAAGCTACATAATGTTAAAATGGCTAAATAACTCATTGGTCCATAAAAATACTATAATTTTTTACCGCTATATTTTATAACTATATTTTTTTATATGCTATGAAATAAAGCTATTAAAAAAATAAGCATGAATACACAAATGTGCTATGGAATATAGCACTACTCTTTTATGAGATATATATTGCGTATTTAATTATATAAATAATTTTATATTATTTTCTCTTTACGTTATTATATATACTTTGAGTTAATTCCTTTTGAATTAATAGGATTTTTATTATTATTGTTCCCTAACTTTCCTAAATATTATCACTTATAAAATGCATATATGTGCATGCTTATATGAAGCGCGTATATGTCTATGTATAGTCTCCTCAAAATAAGGTATGTTTTACCAAGACATACTTAGCTGAAATACAGCTAGCTAACATTTTTATTAATGTAAATCTAAACCATCTTTTATATATGAAGAAGATAACACTACAAACACTTGTGCTTGAATAAATGCTATTGCTAATTCTAAACCTGAGAAAGCTATAATAAATAATAAAGGTATTAATCCTAAAATAAAGAATATAAATCCTGAATTCATTATATTATAGACAAAACCACTTAATATACTTAATAGCATATGTCCCGCAGTTATATTAGCTGCTAATCTTAAACCTAATGACACATTTCTAGCTAAATATGAAATAAATTCAATAGTAACTAATAATGGTAAAAGAGCTAAAGGACAACCGGCTGGTACTAATAGTGAAAAGAATTTTAAACCATGTTTTTGGAATCCTAAAATAGTTGCACCTAACACTATTGTGAAACTAAGAGCAAATGTTAATGCAAAATGACTTGTTGAAGCAAAACTGTAGGGTACCATTCCTATTAAATTATTCATTAATATAAATATAAATAATGTATATATAAATGGGAAATAGATTTGACCGTTTTTAGGGTTTATTTGGTTTGTAACTATACTATGTATAGTAACATATAAAGATTCTTGGGCTATAGATCAGTTATTACTAACCAATTTGTTATAATTAGTTGAAACTATACTTAAAGTTAATATAATTAAAGCTCCTATTGTTAAATAGAATCCTATGTTAGTTAAAGATAAATGTAAGTTACCGCCTAAAACTTCTAAATTTAATATATCTCTTATTTCAAATTGATCTAAGGGACTTCTTATTACTGTGAATAAATTCTGTGTTTCTGTGAAAAACATCTAGTAGTAATATTACTACTATTATATATAAATCTTAAAATAGCTAATTATTTGCAAAAAATATATATAGACTTAACCTAACTTAACTCTAGCTTGCTGCCAATTTTTTCAGTTTTTTATAATATTATATATATATTTTACTGGTTAAGAAAGTTATTTCTTAAATAATATAGATTTATCTGTAGCGTATTATATTTTATTAATAAACATACGTGATAAAAATAAACGTACTATTCTTGGTAATATGTTATTTAGATAATACATATAAAATAACTACTATTATTGCAAAAGCAAATATTATTTCATTCATATAATAAAATGGTACTAATTGAGGCATATTTATTTTTGTTAAATTTGATTATAATACGTGCTCTCTGCATCACTCGTAGGGAAAAT
>PPHJ01000133.1:0-18503 GCA_002991585.1 Ilyonectria mors-panacis | reverse complement strand
ACTAACATCGACTCTTTTTTTATAATGGCGATAAAGCGTATATTACACTCTCATAATCCATAAACGATTCTTCATATGAAAAAAAATATATAAGGATTCTCATTGTCCAATCTAGTCAATTACGTTTATAATCTGAAAATTGTTTATTCATGGAACGCTAATACATTAGTAGACACGTAAAGCTGCTATAGGGTCTCTCGTCCTAATTAGAAAGGTAAACTGTTCACTCTGCACAGTATTCCAATTTCACTGAGTCAATCAATGAGACAGCTGTTTGTATCAATGTTACAACAATCATTCATGCGAAGACCTGCATTTACAGGGGCCGAAGGCATCTTCGCTTCTACGGACTCGGGGCTCAGTTTAAGCGCCGGCCTTGTGATCGCGGGGTATTTCGTCTACATCAGATATTTAGTTATAGAGTCCATTATTCTGTTAACAATTTCCCTCCAGTGTCCGGGGGCACGGGCAGACATCAACTCTATTACTTTAGATTTTCTAAGTGTCTTTACGTAGACAGTAGCTTGGTGTTTTAATCTAAACAGATAGTACAACACTATTTCATGCTTCCTCTCTTTACTTTGAGGATTGACTTCAAAAGAATTATGAGCTCGTCGCGTATCCCGGAAGCTAGGTACGTCAAGATTTGCCGCGAGTTCCTTTTAATGATCTTGTTAGCTCCTTTACGCTTCGGTATTAATCGTGTACTAAGCTTTCACTTGTTTCAGACTGGTTCTAGCCGGGTAAAGCTACGGTTGACTTTTCTTTTTCAATAATGTATATACTATATATATCTATAAATTAGGCTATTACTGATTTTTCGCAGTACATTTTTCACTTAAAATGTGCGTCCTTAGTATAAAGATTATCTCATCGTTTAAATCTTCGATAATATATAACTTTAGAGGCCGTTACTCTAATTACACACTCCATAAGCTTTAGGCGGAAATTTTTTCTTTTAGTTACTCATGTCACCTATTATGCGTGCTTGAAGTTATAATTTGATGGGCAGTGTATTGCATGTCGTGATTATTGTTCTCTAAGGGCTTCGTAAGAGTACAGCATAAAAAAATCATCGGCCGGCATGCACCATCACATAATTTCATGTTTAAAAATAAAAATCATAAATATTAAGCGCAACGGTGGTCGTGGCTCCCATTTTAGATTATAATAAATTTATTATTATAAATTATCATGACAGGTTTCGGTCTATTGTTTAGACTCCGCGATACACTTTTCATGATGCTTTTAAAACTTAACAACGCGCTCCTGTGGGGTCTACGACAAAGGATCTGAAAATTATGTGCTGCTTCCTAGACGTGGCCTATATACTTTTGTCGACTTTAATAGAAAACCAATTCTTTATTGTGTCACTCACAAATCAAATAATTTAGGAACATAACTTCTTGTTCTGGGATGTTTCGCTTTTGCATAGTAATCTTATCATGGGATGTCTGATAACTTAAAGATATTATCTTTGGCCATTCCGAGTCTGCCATACTCACGGATAAAAATCTTCATGTCGCCCATTTGTACAAAGGATACAAACATTTAGGGGATGTCTTTGTCTGAGCATTAAATTCGTGTACTGCTAAGATAGTTATACTAAATTTGCCTTACTATTATAGGTTTTCCGCAGAAAATGGGCAGCTATCCTTCTGGTCAGCTATTGTTTCTCACTACAGCCTACGCATCCAATTTTCCTTCGGGAGATTTATGCTAACTATCATTCGTTCGGACTTTTATAATCCTCGATTATGGTAAAATCACCAGGCTTCCTCGGGGTCTTAACTTTAGCCACTTTATACCGTTTAATATTTTGAGAACGGCTTTCGTTAACTAGTCGCTATCTCGCATCTAAGGGTTAAAACAATCTGGTCTTGACAATCTAATGCAAAAATGGTAGTTCTAAAACTTTTTTTAATTTTCCGAACTGCTTATAAAATCACTATTTTTCTTTTCGTTCCCTGCACGGTACTTTTCACTATCGCTTATATATTATATTTAGCTTTGAGGAAGTTCCTCATCTTGAGTTTTTAACAGTTTATAACAACATTTAAGGCTTTATAGGGCTTAAATCTATTTTAGCTCACGGCTAATCATAGCAATCCTCTTTGATTTCTTTGTCCGGGAAAGATTACGTGGAAAGAATAAAATTTCAATTACGACTTCGTTTTATTATTTTAGGATATTCTGCTTAGAGTTGATATATTCATATATCATGTATAAATTTGGAATAGGTAATCTTTCTCTTTCTCAATAATATAGCTTAAATTCCTATAATAATTGATCTTTCCATGCTTGTATAATTATATCAACGCACTCCTATTAATGGGCTTAATTATATAACCAATGTAATAAAATGTTATAATCATAGATCCAAATAGTAATAAAAATATTTTTGTTATTTATTTATAATATTATTATATTTTTTATTTCTTTTTTGGCTTTTCTTTTTTGCAAGATTAATGAATCTTATTGCCTTAATAAAGGCTATTATGATTAGTATTATTTTGCTAGCTAGTATTTTTTATATGTGCTTATGAAATAAAGGCTATTAAAAAAATCAGCACACACAAAGTACATAACATATTAATATTTAACCTATCCTCAAAATTTCATTTTGATTCAAAGTTTTATCTCTAATAATTCTAAGTATCGGATATCATGATTTCGAACATAACTAGTCTTCGTCCCAAACGAAGTGCCTACCAAGCCGGCCCTAAATCCGTAATATACAAATATATATTTTGAGGCTGGTGAAACATATAGAAGCAATGCATATAGACGTGCTTCTATGAAATATACTGCTAGTCAGCCACCCTTAGAATCAGTTATACCTACCAATAAGCAGCAAAGCAGCCTTAGCTTTAACAAGAGTACTTGGACTTGAACCAAGAATTTGAAGGTTGAAGCTTCCTATTTTGCCAATTAAACTACACTCTTCAGAGAATATCCGATTTGAACGGATGTGGTTAGAATATAACCTAATAAGACTCAAGCTTACGCCTTAAACCGCTCGGCCAATTCTCTTTATCAATATTTAGCTTGCTTCGTAATTTAGGGTGAGCTAAAGCTATATGTGTGTGTTTATTTATAAATAGTTTAGTTTGATATGTAAGCTGTCAATCTATGTATATGTAAACATGTTTTTTACACAATACATTATTCTATAGAGGCAAAGTATGCTTCGCTAAGCTAATAGTATATTTTCATAATAATATGTTCACCAATTCATGATAATTCCTCAGCGGATCGAACGCTGATATCATTCTTATCAAAAATGCACTCTACCATTTAAGTTAAAGAATCTTATTTACACATATATACTTATAATATTTATATACGTGCTATGAAATAAAGCTACTAAAAAAATCTTAAGTAATTAATTATTTATCTTTTAAAGTAATAAGATGCGTGCATACTTTTTTCTACACAGAAAATGTGTGCTAGCGTTAGCTAAAACATAACATTATTTTTATTAATGTGAAGAGTTTTAGCTTGCGCAGCCAGTATTTTAGTGCTAGAAATATTTAAATAATTAGCTGTTTATTTGTGCTTATGTATGCATGTTTACACACGCAAGCCAGAAGAAAAAATGTACTTTATCTATTTAAGATAATAATGTTGAAAAATGAAGGATTTGAACCTTCAACTTATTGTGTGTAAAACAATCGCTCTACCATTGAACTAATTTTTCTTTTTTCACCTTTAATTGTTATTATTATAGCCCCCCACCATTGCTAATAGTAATAAAAACTTGCCATAAATATTCACATATTATAACTTGTATATAATATGTTACCGATAGCCGAAATATGACTAGTTTCTGCCATATTTTCCATCTCAATTTACTACTTGAAACGAACATAACGTTTGCATTATTTATATTTGTATTTTATTTATATAATTTACTACATCAGTGTACTTATTTCAAGGCAAGTAGTAAATTAATTGTATTTAATTTATTACTGTAATTATTTAATATTGCCATATAATATGGTAATAATTGGAATAATGTGAAATTAGTTAATAATGTTATAAATAACCCTAAAGGGATACTATTTTTATTATTACTTTGTAATTCACTAGTTCTAATATTTATTAACATTAATATGAACAAGAATAATATTGATACTGCTCCGATATAGACTATTAGATAAGATAGACCAATGAAAGTCAAACCTAATAATATTAAATATACAGCTATGCTTGCAAATAATCCAATTAAGAATATAATTGAGATTATAGGGTTTTATTTATTATTATTGCTATAACCGCACACAATAAAGCCATTATGCTTATTAGATCCAAAGAACCGGTTAAATAACCATTAGAGAAAATCTCATAAACTGTCACGAGTTGATCCATTATTTATTTTATTTTACCTTAAAGGTTTTTCTTTTAAAAATAGGATATATTTCTTTGATATATAGCTATGTATTTATCACTATAAATATAAATATATTACATATATGTGCGAAGCCTCCTATAACTTCAGGCTAGTGTGTAAACGTAAACATACATGCATACACAGGCGCTATGCTTTTATTATAAGGTAAAAGCATGTACACTGATTTTATTATGTTGTAACTGCATGCATACATATACATGCATGCTTATATGAAGCAGGCAGCCCTGAAAATACGCACCCTGGATGTATAAATACCTCTACATGTATGCTCTATCAACCAGATATCTAAAGTTAATTAGCCGGTATTATAATAAGTAATAATCTTAAATATGTAACATTTATAATTATGATAAAGTTAAAATACGGTTAGTCAGGATCGAACTGACGCAAATCGAGTGGAAAATCGACAAGTCTACCAATTAACCTATAACCGCTGTTATCGCAGTACTTGCAGGATAAAGTTTTTAATAATATTGTAAAATGTTAAGCTTGCTTTTCGTGCTTATTTTTTATTTTTATTATTCTTTCTTTTTCTTCTGGCGAAGTACGCATATATATTTTTGTACAATAACTTATATTAAGAACCTCAATAGTACATAGACACATATAAGAATAATCAAACTACGTCACAAAATGTCAGTATAATATTCCAGCTTCATAACCAACATGATGATGATCTGTTAAATGATATGAACTTATTCTTCATAAAGCTACTGCTAAAAAGATTGTACCTATAATAACATGGAATCCGTGGAATCCTGTACCAAAGAAAAAACATGTTCCAAATACACCGTCACTGATAGTAAATGAAGAAACACTATATTCTACTCCTTGAAAGAAAGTAAATATTAGAGCTAATAAAACTGTAAATATAGATCCGTATAAAGCTCCTTTTCTGTCACCTTTATTAAAGCATGATGTGCGTAAGTAACTGTAGCCCCACTTGATAATAAAATTACTGTATTAAGTAATGGTAATTCAAATGGATTTACAGGGTCTATACCCATAGGTGGGTCATTGTGCACCTAATTCTACGGTAGGTGTTAAAGCACTATGGAAGAATGCTCAGAATATAGCTACAAAGAATAAACCTTCTGATACTATAAACAAGATTACACCTAAATTTAACCCTTTTTGCACGGCTAAAGTGTGATTTCCTAAATATGTACCTTCAGATACTATGTCTCTAAATCATAAAGACATTGAAGCTACTAAAGAGAAAAGTGAGAAATAGAATATTATATAACTATTACTAAAAGAATGCATAGATAAGGCCGCGTTTACTGTTAAAGCAAATAAAGATATGCTTGTATAAAAAGGCCATGGTGAAGGAGACACTAAATGGAACGGATGATCTTGAAAATTACTTCTTACCAAATTGGTCATAGATATTATGTTTTATTTTATAGCTTTACACAGCATATTTTAAGCCTCTAAGGTGAATCGAACATCTATCATAATATTAACAGTATTATGCTCTACCGTTGAGCTATAGAAGCATTTTATATGATCGTTCTACTTATAGTTTATCTTATATAAGACGGCTTCTTATATCCATCCATATTTAGACATAAGTAGAACAGGTTGATATACACACGGAAAAGAGGTGAATCGAACACCTAAATGTAAAAACATAATACATAGCAAGTATCTTACCCTACCATTGGAAACTTTTCCCTACACCGAATTAGATCAGAATCGAACCGACATCTACTTCCGTGACAGGGAAGTCCTTTACTATTTAAGTTACTAATTCTAGGAGACAAGAGATTCGAACTCTTAAAAGCTATAGCTATTGAGTTTACAGCTCAACCCTTCTTACCAATAAAGGAACCCTCCTTTATATAATATGTGCTTTAGCTTTGCTTCAGTATTTCATAGAAATTCTATGAAGTGCACATATATATGCTTGTCATGTAAAATAACCCACCACATATATAGCTATACTTTACACATAAACTAGGCATTCATATACTATATGTTTTTATTATGGTTAAAATTAATTAATCCCGTGCAACTTCCACTACACGAACCGTATTTCGACTTAACACTAATTAGAGCCACGCATACGAAGATTCCCCAATAAAAGAATATATAAAACTTACTTGTTTTTTTTACTTATTACTAAGAAAAGCAAAACTTATTGCGCATGCTCCTTTCAGCATGTGACGAGTGGTTAGTACCAATCCAAGGTCTATTCACCGTGACATGGTGATTCACGATTAACTAGTAATTACTTAGTCGAATTTCAGTACTGAAATTTTGGAAGAGAAAGGGACAAAGACAAGTATCATATAGTCGAATAGACGTGCACATTATACCTAAACAAAGAGATGCAAAAATGTGAATTTAAGCTAATCAAAAAATAGGATATAAATTTTAAGGATTATAGTCTGAAATTCGACTATATGAATAAGTAATTACTAGTAATCGTGAATCACCATGTCAGGGTGAATAGACCTTGGATTGGTACTAACACTCGTCACATGCTGAAAGGAGCATGCGCATGAAGTTTGCTTTCTTAGTAATAAGTAAAAAAACAAGTAAGTTTTTATATATTCTTTTATTGGGAATCTTCGTATGCGTGCTCTAATTAGTGTTAAGTCGAATACGGTTCGTGTAGTGGAAGTTGCACGGGATTAATTAATTTTAACCATAATAAAAACATATAGTATATGAATGCCTAGTTTATGTGTAAAGTATAGCTATATATGTGGTGGGTTATTTTACATGACAAGGCATATATATGTCACTTCATAGAATTTCTATGAATTACTGAAGCAAAGCTAAAAGCACATATTATATAAAGGAGGTTCCTTATTGGTAATAAGGGTTGAGCTGTAAACTCAATAGCTATAGCTTTTAAGAGTTCGAATCTCTTGTTCCTAGAATTAGTAACTTAAATAGGTAAAGGACTTCCCTGTCACGGAAGTAGATGTCGGTCGATTCTGATCTAATTCGGTGTAGGGAAAAGTTTCCAATGGTAGGGTAAGATACTTGCTATGTATTATGTTGTTTACATTTAGGTGTTCGATTCACCTCTTTTCCGTGTGTATATCTCAACCTGTTCTACTTATGTCTAAATATGGATGGATATAAGAAGCCGTCTTATATAAGATAAACTATAAGTAGAACGATCATATAAAATGCTTCTATAGCTCAACGGTAGAGCATAATACTGTTAATATTATGATAGATGTTCGATTCACCTTAGAGGCTTAAATATGCTGTGTAAAGCTATAAAATAAAACATAATATCTATGACCAATTTGTAAGAAGTAATTTTCAAGATCATCCGTTCCATTTAGTGTCTCCTTCACCATGGCCTTTTTATACAAGCATATCTTTATTTGCTTAAACAGTAAACGCGGCCTTATCTATGCATTCTTTTAGTAATAGTTATATAATATTCTATTTCTCACTTTTTCTCTTTAGTAGCTTCAATGTCTTTATGATTTAGAGACATAGTATCTGAAGGTACATATTTAGGAAATCACACTTTAGCCGTGCAAAAAAGGGTTAAATTTAGGTGTAATCTTGTTTATAGTATCAGAAGGTTTATTCTTTGTAGCTATATTCTGAGCATTCTTCCATAGTGCTTTAACACCTACCGTAGAATTAGGTGCACAATGACCACCTATGGGTATAGACCCTGTAAATCCATTTGAATTACCATTACTTAATACAGTAATTTTATTATCAAGTGGGGCTACAGTTACTTACGCACATCATGCTTTAATAAAAGGTGACAGAAAAGGAGCTTTATACGGATCTATATTTACAGTTTTATTAGCTCTAATATTTACTTTCTTTTCAAGGAGTAGAATATAGTGTTTCTTCATTTACTATCAGTGACGGTGTATTTGGAACATGTTTTTTCTTTGGTACAGGATTCCACGGATTCCATGTTATTATAGGTACAATCTTTTTAGCAGTAGCTTTATGAAGAATAAGTTCATATCATTTAACAGATCATCATCATGTTGGTTATGAAGCTGGAATATTATACTGACATTTTTGTGGACGTAGTTTGATTATTCTTATATGTGTCTATGTACTATTGAGGTTCTTAATATAAGTTATTGTACAAAAATATATATGCGTACTTCGCCAGAAGAAAAGAGAAAGAATAATAAAAATAAAAATAAGCACGAAAAGCAAGCTTAACATTTACAATATTATTAAAACTTTATCCTGCAAGTACTGCGATAACAGCGGTTATAGGTTAATTGGTAGACTTGTCGATTTCCACTCGATTGCGTCAGTTCGATCCTGACTAACCGTATTTTAACTTTATCATAATTATAATGTTACATATTTAAGATTATTACTTATTATAATACCGGCTAATTAACTTTAGATATCTGGTTGATAGAGCATACATGTAGAGGTATTTATACATCCAGGGTGCGTATTTTCAGGGCTGCCTGCTTCATATAAGCATGCATGTATATGTATGCATGCAGTACACATAATAAAATCAGTGTACATGCTTTTACCTTATAATAAAAGCATAGCGCCTGTGTATGCATGTATGTTTACGTTTACACACTAGCCTGAAAGTTATAGGAGGCTTCGCACATATATGTAATATATTTATATTTATAGTGATAAATACATAGCTATATATCAAAGAAATATATCCTATTTTTAAAAGAAAACCTTTAAGGGTAAAATAAAATAAATAATGGATCAACTCGTGACAGTTTTATGAGATTTTCTCTAATGGTTATTTAAACCGGTTCTTTGGATCTAATAAGCATAATGGCTTTATTGTGCGGTATAGCAATAATAATAAATAAAAACCCTATAATCTCAATTATATTCTTAATTGGATTATTTGCAAGCATAGCTGTATATTTAATATTATTAGGTTTGACTTTCATTGGTCTATCTTATCTAATAGTCTATATCGGAGCAGTATCAATATTATTCTTGTTCATATTAATGTTAATAAATATTAGAACTAGTGAATTACAAAGTAATAATAAAAATAGTATCCCTTTAGGGTTATTTATAACATTATTAACTAATTTCACATTATTCCAATTATTACCATATTATATGGCAATATTAAATAATTACAGTAATAAATTAAATACAATAATTTACTACTTGCCTTGAAATAAGTACACTGATGTAGTAAATTATATAAATAAAATATACAAATATAAATAATGCAAACGTTATGTTCGTTTCAAGTAGTAATTGAGATGGAAATATGGCAGAAACTAGTCATATTTCGGCTATCGGTAACATATTATATACAAGTTATAATATGTGAATATTTATGGCAAGTTTTATATTACTATTAGCAATGGTGGGGGCTATAATAATAACAATTAAAGGTGAAAAAAGAAAAATTAGTTCAATGGTAGAGCGATTGTTTTACACACAATAAGTTGAAGGTTCAAATCCTTCATTTTTCAACATTATTATCTTAAATAGATAAAGTACATTTTTTCTTCTGGCTTGCGTGTGTAAACATGCATACATAAGCACAAATAAACAGCTAATTATTTAAATATTTCTAGCACTAAAATACTGGCTGCGCAAGCTAAAACTCTTCACATTAATAAAAATAATGTTATGTTTTAGCTAACGCTAGCACACATTTTCTGTGTAGAAAAAAGTATGCACGCATCTTATTACTTTAAAAGATAAATAATTAATTACTTAAGATTTTTTTAGTAGCTTTATTTCATAGCACGTATATAAATATTATAAGTATATATGTGTAAATAAGATTCCTTAACTTAAATGGTAGAGTGCATTTTTGATAAGAATGATATCAGCGTTCGATCCGCTGAGGAATTATCATGAATTGGTGAACATATTATTATGAAAATATACTATTAGCTTAGCGAAGCATACTTTTGCCTCTATAGAATATGTATTGTGTAAAAACATGTTTACATATACATAGATTGACAGCTTACATATCAAACTAAACTATTTATAAATAAACACACACATATAGCTTTAGCTCACCTAAATTACGAAGCAAGCTAAATATTGATAAAGAGAATTGGCCGAGCGGTTTAAGGCGGTAAGCTTGAGTCTTATTAGGTTATATTCTAACCACATCCGTTCAAATCGGATATTCTCTGAAGAGTGTAGTTTAATTGGCAAAATAGGAAGCTTCAACCTTCAAATTCTTGGTTCAAGTCCAAGTACTCTTGTTAAAGCTAAGGCTGCTTTTGCTGCTTATTGGTAGGTATAACTGATTCTAAGGGTGGCTGACTAGCAGTATTTCATAGAAGCACGTCTATATGCATTGCTTCTATATGTTTTCACCAGCCTCAAATATATATTTGTATATTACGGATTAGGGCCGGCTTGGGTAGGCACTTCGTTTGGGACGAAGACTAGTTATGTTCGAATCATGATAATCCGATACTTAGAATTATTAGAGATAAACTTTGAATCAAAATGAAATTTTGAGGATAGTTAAATATTATGTTGATGTACTTTTGTGTGCTGATTTTTTAATAGCTTTATTTCATAGCACATATAAAAAATATAGCTAGCAAAATAATACTATCATAATAGCCTTATAAGGCAATAAGATTCATTAATTTGAATAAATAAGTGTATAGTTTCTGTATGTGTAAACATACATGCATACACAGGCGTGAATTTTTCTATACGGAAAAAGAAAAGCCAAAAGAAAATAAAAATATAATATATTATAAAAATAACAAAATATTTTTATACTATTTATACTTGATATATAAATTATAATTATATAAATTAAGCATTAATGATGTTTTATATAATTTTATACAAGTATGGAAAGAAATTATTATAGAATTTAAGCTATATATTAAAGAGAATTATTTATATACATGTATATGATATATATCAACTCTAAGAGAAATTAAATAATAAACGAAGTGAATTGAAATATCTTAGTAACTTTAGGAAAAGAAATCAAAAGAGATTCTATGATTAGCGTGAGCTAAAATAGATAAGCCTAAAAAGTAAAATGGTTAATAAACTGTTTAAACTAAATGGGGAACCTTCCTCAAAGGCTAAATATAATATATAAGCGATAGTGAAAAGTACCGTGAGGGAACTAAAAGAAAAATAGTGATTTTATAAGCAGTTCGGAAAATTAAAAAAGTTAGAACGTACCTTTTGCATAATGGGTCACCAAGTTAACATTAGATGCGAGAATAGACGTAGTTAAACCGAGCGTTAAAATAACGTAAAGTGTCTAAAGTTAGACCCGAAGCCTGGTGATTTTACCATAATCAGGATTATAAAAGTCCGAACCGATGATTGTAGCATAAATCTCGGAAGAATTATGGTAGGTGTAGTGAAAGACAATACTGACCAGGATAGCTGGTTTTCTGCGAAACCTATAATAGTAGGCAATTTAAGTATAATATCTTAGCAGGTACAGAATTTAATCTCAGACAAGACATTAAATGTTTTATTTTGTACAAATGGGGGGATCATGAAGATTTTATCCGTGAGTATGCAGACTCGGAATGGCAAAGATATATCTTAAATTATCAGACATAGAATGATAAGGTTGTATGTCAAAAGGGAAACAGCCCAGAACAAGAGTTAAGGTTCCTAAATTATTTGTTGAGTGAAATTAAGAAGGTTTTTTATTAAAGTCGACAAGGAGATAGGCTTAGAAGCAGCCATAATTTTATGACCTCGTAACAGAGCGCTTGTTAAGTTTTAAAAGCATCGAAAATTTACCGGATCTAAACAATATACCGAAACCTTGTCCATGATAATTTATAATAATAAATTTATTATAATTAAATGGGGTAGCAGAACGTTGAGCTAAATTATGATTTTTATTTTTTAAATGAAATTATGTGTGGGCATGCTGATTTTTTATGTGTACTTCTTACGAAGCCTTAAAAATATGCACGCATGCAAAACTGCCAAAATTTAACTCAAGCGATAATGGTGACATGAGTAACTAAAAGAAAATTTTCCGCCTAAAGCTTATGGATGTAATTAAGTAACGGCCTCTAAGTTTATATTATCTAAAGATTTAAACGATGAGATAATCTTTATTACTAAGGACGACATTTTAAGTGAAAAATGTACTGGAAAAATAGTAATATATTTATATATATATGTATATAAATGAAAAGTAACCGTACCTAGAATCTGAAACAAGTAAGCTAGTAGAGAATACGAAGGCGTAAATGAGCTAACAATCATAAAGGAACTCGGCAAATTGACTACCGTAACTTCGGGATAAGGAGAGCTCATTATTCTTGATTAATATCAAGTAAAGAGGAAGAAGCATGAAATAGTGTTGTACGACTGTTTAATTAAAACACAGCACTTTGCTGAAAGATTAAAAATCTAAGTATAGAGTGTGATGTCTGCCCGGTGCCGGCTGGTTAACAGATATAATTGGATATACTAATATCTGATGTAGACGGAAACCCCGGTTAAAGGCGGCCTTAACGTGAGGGTCCTAAGGTAGCGAAATGCCTTGGCCGTTAAATGCGGTCTTGCATGAATGATGTAACGATACAACAGCTGTCTCTATGATTGACTCAGTGAAATTGGAATAGCTGTGCAGATACAGTTTACCTCTAGTTAGACGAGAAGACCCTATGCAGCTTTTACTGTCACTAATTATAGAGTATGATAAACAATTTTCAGATTATAAGGTAATTGACTAGATGACAATGAGAATCCTTTATTTTTTTTTTCATATGAATGAATTGGTTTAGGATTATGAGATGTTTATAGCTATGGCTATAAAAAAATCATTTTAGTAAATCAACCTAGTTCAGCTTATTTTTATAATATATAAGTACCCTTTGGTAAGGAACTATCGCTAGGGGACAGTTTATGTGGGGCACAGACCCTGTAAAGAGTAAACAGGAGTGTCTAATAATTTAAAATTATTTTGTTTGCGATTTAAGGTAGTTTAACTATTTTTAATCATATAAAATTATTTATATGTACATTAGTTGTATATATATTTAAAAAAAGGTAGGATTTTCACTATATAGAAATTAGAGAATAATTAAAAACATTATGTACTTAGTGACTAATGTTTTTTAACTATTATTAATATAATAGTTATGTTTAAAATATCTAAAAAGCTCAACGGCTTAATCTTGCCTTACTGTTTGATTATCAACAAATCTTACAGTTGCGTAAGCAGGGCATAGGATCACAAGATGCAACAAGGAAAGATCTTGGATTATTGGAAAAGCTACGCTAGGGATGTTTGTCCTTTAATATTTTATTTTATGTTGTATGCTTACATACAATATTTGTATAACTTTCATGGAACATGTATAAGCATTGCATGCTAATTTTTTATATAATAAAAAAAGTATAGCGTGCGTTATTTAATAGTGCGTGCCTCTATGAAATAAAGCAAGCACATAAATAGAATAATTAATAAATAAATTGGGTAAATTTCAAAAATTACTGTGCGCAAGCTATTAGTAAATTTGAAGCGAAATTTTATCTTAGCATAAATTATAAGATAAAAACGTTCAACGACTATAAGGTGAGTTATATGCAATAAACAATAATCCTTTTTAACACCCAACATTTTATTATATATATATTAAAAAAAATAAAACAAATAATATATAGCTTACATATGAAATCAAATATAATAAATAATAATACACAAAATGCGCGTTAGCGCTACAATTTTTTAATAATAATTTAAGAAAAATTTCTAAAACAATACTTTTAAAAAGAAATTAGGAGATGTGGGAATGACCAAATATTTACCTTCTTTTTCTAAAGAATGAAAAAATACTATATATTCTTTTAATAAAACACATTAAAAAAATATACCGGTTAATGATTTAAATATTAATAAAATAATAAAAGGTTATTTTAATTTATATTTAAGATAATAAATACACAGGATCTAATTTATATTACTTAAAAGAGATCAAATCTGTTAAGAAGAATACATGTAAGTAATGCAGAAATTAAACATACTGAATAGTAAAGCAATAATTACTTTGTATACTATAAATAGAGAAAAAAATGTATTAAAAAAATACTACAAAAATAACAAAAAAAATAAGTAAAAGATTAATAGCTAAACGTTATTTTTTATTATATAGAAATAAGATACATAAAAATTTTATAATATATTAAATAAACATAAATATGCAGCTAGCGATCGTATATTTATAAATGATGTAATAAGGAAAAAAGAATTTATAAATTATAAATTACAATATGTAATAAATTTATAAAATTCAAAAATCTTTATTTAAAAAAAGTTTGAGGTAATTATTCTTAATAAATACGCAAAAAAACATCTAAGATTATTAAGAAAAATGATTTATTATATCCCTTATCATTATAAATTATAATTCAATATTTTTACCTTGTATTAAGTAATATACTAATAAAATTTAGGAAAGAATATCGAATATATATAATTAATCTTAAAACTGTTGCATATAATACAGATCTTTTTACTAATGCTTAGCATTAAAAATGAGAACAAAAAGATAAATATATTAAAATACTGTTTAGTATTTTTAAATAGAGCCATATTTACCTAATGTAAATTACTATTAAAGAAAGATCTAAAGGTAATGGGTTGCTTGCATCACATAATAATAACCAGCGGCTTCGAAGCAGTACTATAAAGATTTAAAAATAATCTCGTAATATCAACAGCATCACATTAACCCTCTATCTTATTTATTAGTAGCTCAGGCTGCTCCGGCCAGTCAGTAGGAAGTAAATACCCGTATGAAAAATACAGTAGCGAATTAACGCAGCTAGCGCTATCCATAATAAAACTCTACGATTCTCTGTGGATTACAAAATATCGGGGAGGTATTAAGATTAGAATTAAATAGGCAGATTAACTAAACGTTTATAGAGCGGATAGATTATATATATCATTTTACAATGAAAGGTGGACTTGAAAAATATAGATTCTTCCTTTTAAAGGTTTAAGTTCAGTTTTGTTTTAGAGGTAATTTCATAAATCACCATGGTAACTTAATCTCAATAACGTAAATCAAGGAACGTCGCTATTGGACGTTTTTGAGCAGTAAAGAAGGTTGAATATAGAGTGGTATATAACTAGCTAATTATTATATTGGCTGTATAGGTATAGCCTATACTAAAAAATATTATAAATAAAAAATGGCAGTGACATGTCTGAACCATTTTTGAAAAAAATTGGAAATAGGGGGCATAGCGCTTCTGTTATGATAACAATAGAACAAGCTATTGCGCAGAGTGTCGCAAAATGAGTGCGCGGTTTTGGCCTCGATGTCCGGCTTCACTTGATCCTCATGGATGCAGCGGAGTATTTGCTGGGTTGCCGACTGCTTCGTGTTTCTCCGATCTTAGGGAACAGTTGTTATCAACTTTGCATAAGCGTTAGCGGTTTGATATGGACCTACGTTCGGCATTGCGTGCCAGACTCAGTAGGGGTGGTGTTCTATGGCTTGCTAGCGGGGATATATAAAAGTAATTATATAGAACTAACTTTTGTACGAAAAGGAAAACAAGGAAAGAATTAGAACTTGTAATAGGTTAAAAGATAAATCGTTCTAATCTACTGGTTTAATCTGCTGTTTGCTCCTATGTTGCCCGCAAAGTATTAAATACTAGAATAATATTATTTATATCTGTATTTTTATACATAGGGATGTTTCTTTCCCGTAAGATAGGATGTAGGCCCTGGAGGCCGGCTAGGAATTCTCCAGCTTGGTTACACAGATAAGTGGCTGAAAGGGATAATAGGGCAGCAGAAGTTTCTTAAGATTTTCTTAAATATGGAATTGGGTGACTGGACTTGGGCCTTGGTCGGCTGTCTGCTGCGTAATAGATTATTACGAAGAGCCTATATAACTCTTATAGGTTTATCCGTACGAACTCCTGAGATTTTTAAGATAAAGTACTAAAGTTCATAAATTAATATTTAAAAATTATCATTCAAAATAACGCCTGATCTAGCATAAAAGTAATGCAATTGTTTTGTAATCAATAAGAAGCAGTGGCGATACTTGCATTGGGCTTGGGCTATTCCTCAAATAAGGATTAGTAGTCAAGTGGTAAGACAACTAGCTTTTCAATGCTTACCATCGGCAGGTTTCGATCCTGTCTAGTCTATAGGCGGGTTAGTTGTCACATAGATAACATATTCGGCTCATGCCCGAAAAGCTATGGGTGCAAAATTCCTGTACCCGCGTAGGGCTATAACTTAATAGGTAAAGTTGTACTGCTCATAACAGTAATTATAAGTGTTCAAGTCACTTTAGCGCTAGAAGTCTTTTTTCTGGCATGCTTCTGTGAAATACTGCATGCAGGAATAAATCAACATAATAATCCTGTATTAAATTTTATTAGAGAATGTATAATAATGCATGATCAGTCCGGCTGTATTCGTCATTTACAAAAATAAGGTAAATAATAGAAATAATTCTGATCATATAGATCATTTAGAGATAAGAAATGATAATTTCTATAAAGACATATTCTATGAAATATAGGCGAGCGGTTATTTCAATAGAGCCAGCAATATCAGTATCGATAAACCCGAGCTGGTGAAAATTGTAAACACAACGAACTTAAGCTTCGTAGGCTCTAAGCTTAAAGGTTCAATGTCCTTTTTCGGTAATTAGATAGGAACAAAGAGTTTCCTTTTTATAGTGTGCTGCTTCGCGCTTAATGTAATATCTTTAATTTTAAAATAGATTTATCAGTGCTCTACAGATCTATTATATCTCGGTCTGTGCCAATATAGTTGAAAAAGGGTTTGTTGGAGGTATAAATGTTTTTATATCTACTGTATACTGATTTTTTCCATAAGCTTTATTTCATAGCAATATATATAAGTATATGGGTATGAAATACTTATGTGTAAGATTCGGCCTGGAGAATTTACGACGTTCCATGCTGATTGGCTTCTGATCTGGTGTATTACATAGCAAGCAGCTAAAAAAACAACCCGCAGCGCAGAATTCGGTTTTGTTTTGGATATACAGTAAATGAGGAGGCGTATTGAGCCCTCTCTCATAATCACATTGATTGTCGTGGTATCGAGGTAGTAGGTTGGCCACTTAGTGTAATTTTGCGCTGGTCCTTATTAACCATGAGCGCTGCGGTTTAAGGAGAATTTTTCACAGCTTTGAAAATTCATTTTTATATTCTGAATATACCTCAGCTTAATAGGACGGGAATATTTCTGGGTTGAGTAAAAAGAATAGGCTTTATTTCATAGCATTAATGAATTTTATTTATCCTAAAAAATTTTAGCAAGTTGGCTTCATGAAATACTAGCACCAAGCTTAAAAAAAATATAGTTTATATAAATTAAAGTTTAACTCATGCTGCGCTTATATAATAAATGAAGATGGCTAAAATAGTAAGTTAAAAGGGGTGAGGATACTTACATCAAGTATATTAAGTACGCATGCATACATGTACATCAGATAGCCTTACAATCGAATATATTATAATTATTTTATATTTTCAGGCTCATATATTAGGGGATCTCTTGGTAGTTTCCTTATTACAGCTCAGCAAACTTCCGGTAATGGTTTCAGCTAAGTATATTTTTATATACTTAGTAGAGCGTTCAAGTCGTTCTCTGGTGGTGTAATATGTCATTTAAAAGCTATAAAAAATTTTTATTATGCGTATGAAAAAAAAAACAACAATGACTATCAAACTATAAAAATAGTGATTTATAACTAAAGTAAATAATTTTCTATTTACACCTAGTTTTGAATTTAATAAGATACCTCTTATTAATGGGTTATTTTATAGTATACGTCTATATAACCTCTACTCAGTATTAATTAGTAATAATGTTTATATATACACATATAGATACGGGAACTAGTTACAAAAACGTAGAATATATTTCAGTGAATTTAGGTTTAATTGAAAATAAAATACTCGTAAATGGTAGCCTGTTTATGTTCTGTTATACGCAAATTACAGGTCTATTTGTGAAATTAAATCTTTTATATTAATGAAGTTTTGTGGGATTACGGTACAATTCAATCGTTATTTATAATAAATAATAATAAAATTTTTGTTAAGTTTTAAAGTATATGGCTATTGGTTTTTACAAGAGCATTTGTGT
>PPHJ01000132.1:0-16805 GCA_002991585.1 Ilyonectria mors-panacis | reverse complement strand
ATGTAAAGATTAGCTTTATTTCATAGCACATATAAATAAATATAGTTAGGCAAGCTAAAGCTAGCCTTATCATATTATAAGATACCTATAACTGGTGGCAATTCTATTATATTAAGTATTGGTTCTATGTATGTTTAATATAACTAGTTAGAAGAGAAGCTTGTAGCTGTGCTTCTATAAAATATAGAAGTAGAGCTCTGCTGATTTTTTTGATGTGTGTTGCATGCATCGCACTTAAAAATATAGCTATATAATTAGAAATTTTTAATTAAAAATTTATATATGAAACAATTATTTAATACATTTATTAATTTTGACGCACCTATGCCTTGAGGTATATATTTTCAAGATAGTGCTACTCCACAAATGGAAGGATTAGTGGGAACTTCATGATAATATTATGTACTATTTTAGTATTAGTTTTATTTGGGGTTTACATGAATACTATTTTCTATAGTAAGAAATTTTGCATACACTAAAAACACAAATATCACATAAATACTTAAATCATGGAACTTTAAATTTGAATTAATATGAACTATAACTCCAGCTGTTATATTAATATTAATTGCATTCCCTTCTTTTAAATTATTATATTTAATGGATGAAGTAAATGACCCCTCTATGACTATTTTAGCTGAAGGTCACCAGTGATATTGAAGTTACCAATATCCTGATTTCATAGATTCTAATGAAGAATTTATAGAATTTGATTCTTATATAGTGCCTGATGCTGATTTAGAAGACGGTGGACTAAGAATGTTAGAAGTTGATAATAGAGTATTAGTTCCTGAATTAACACATATTAGATTTGTTATTACATCTGGTGATGTAATTCATTCTTTTGCTGTACCTTCTTTAGGTATAAAATGTGATGCATACCCTGGTAGACTTAATCAAGTTTCAGTCTTCATAAACAGAGAAGGAGTATTCTATGGACAATGTTCAGAAATATGTGGTATCCTTCATAGCTCAATGCCTATAGTTATAGAATCTGTAAATATAGATAAATTCGTTCATTGACTTTATTCTGTTTAATATAAACTTGAAATTTATTGATGTTTATATTGCTGGTGTGTAAACAATGCATACCGAATCCTAGTATGTTTAAAATAACTTAGTAAGGGATATTAGTTTAATGGTAAAACTTGATGTTACGGCCATCACAATTGTAGTTCAAATCTACAATATCTCTAGTATAGCTATAGAACTATACGTGCATTGCAAAGTAATGTAGTATTTCATAGACGTATTATTAAATATGTGCCTGTGTACAAAGTCAGCCCTGTGTGTGTTTCTATAAAGCAGATTTTTTTTATAATATAGCTAAAGCTATCATGCATGCTTCTATGAAATAAAGCAAGCCGGGCTGTGCTACAATTGCTGCACCGAATAATTAGTAATTTTACTAAAAAAAATATGAATTTAACTTTAGTACTTTTTTTAATAGGAATCTTAGGATTTGTATTTAATAGAAAAAATATAATATTAATGCTTATTTCAATAGAAATAATGCTATTATCTATAACATTCTTAATATTGGTAAGTTCTGTTAATCTTGATGACATAATAGGACAAACTTATGCTATATACATTATAGTCGTTGCTGGGGCAGAATCTGCTATTGGTTTAGCTATTTTAGTAGCTTTTTATAGACTAAGAGGAAGTATTGCAATAGAATATAAATAATGTATTTAAGTATAATAGTATTACCTTTATTAGGTTCTATAGTATCCGGTTTTTTTGGTAGAAAAATTGGTGTTACAGGTAGCCGTATTTTAGGTTGTTTAAGTATAATGACTACTACAATATTAGCTATAATTAGTTTTTTTGAAGTAGGATTTAATAATAACCCTATTTCAATAAATTTATTTAAATGATTAGACAATGAATCATTTAATATGGCATGAAATTTTCAATTTGACAGTTTAACAGTATCAATGTTAATACCTGTGTTGATTATTAGTTCTTTAGTTCATTTTTATTCAATAGGATATATGAGCCACGATCCTCATAATCAAAGATTTTTTAGTTATTTAAGTTTATTCACTTTTATGATGATAATATTAGTAACAGGTAATAATTATTTATTAATGTTCGTAGGATGAGAAGGTGTAGGTGTTTGTTCATACTTACTAGTTAGTTTTTGATTTACTAGAATAGCCGCTAATCAAAGTTCTCTATCAGCCTTTTTAACTAATAGAGTGGGAGATGCTTTCTTAATGATAGGAATGTTTATCATGTTATGATCTTTAGGTAATTTAGATTATAGTGCTGTATTCTCATTAGCTCCCTATATGAATGAAAATGTTATAACTATTATAGGTATATGTTTATTAATAGGTGCTATGGCTAAAAGTTCTCAAGTAGGTTTACATATATGATTACCTATGGCTATGGAAGGACCTACTCCTGTGTCTGCTCTAATACATGCTGCTACTATGGTTACAGCTGGTGTGTATTTATTAATACGTTCATCTCCTTTAATTGAATATAGTTCAACTGTATTATTATTAATGTTTATGGGTTAGGTGCAATTACAACCGTATTTAGTTCTCTTATAGGATTATTTCAACAGGATATTAAAAAAATTATTGCTTATTCTACTATGAGTCAATTAGGTATGATGGTTATAGCAATAGGTCTATCTTCTTATAATGTAGCTATATTCCATTTAATAAATCATGCTTTTTATAAAGGATTACTATTCCTAGGGGCTGGTGCAGTTATACATGCTGTGGCTGATAATCAAGATTTAAGAAAATATGGTGGATTAATATCATTCTTACCCTTAACTTATTCAGTTATATTAATAGCTAGTCTTAGTTTAGTGGCTTTCCCATTCATGACTGGATTCTATAGTAAAGATTTTATATTAGAATCTGCTTATGGACAATTTAATTTTAGTAGTGTTAGTGTGTATATTATTGCAGTAATAGGTGCTATATTTACTACACTTTACTCAGTAAAAGTTATATATTTAACTTTCTTAACAAATCCTAATGGACCGGTTAATTATTATAGAGATGGCTCATGAAAGCGATATATTTTATTAGTTTACCTTTGGCTGTATTAGCAGTATTTTCTATATATTTTGGTTATATTACTAGAGATATATTCATAGGTTTAGGTTCAGGATTCTTTGTAGATAATAGTATATTTATTCACCCTATGAATGAAATAATGATTAATACTGAATTTGGTGTGCCAACTATATTTAAATTAATTCCTTTTATATTTACTGTTTCTTTCTCAGCATTAGCTGTAATATATTCAGAGTTTATGCCTAAAATTATATCTAGTTTTAAATTATCTAATTTAGGATACTATATTTTATGGTTTCTTTAACCAACGTTTCTTAGTAGAATTCTTCTACAATAAATATATTGTTAATTCAGTTTTAGAAATAGGAGGTCAAACTACAAAAGTTTTAGATAAAGGTAGTATAGAATCAGTAGGTCCTTATGGATTTGGTGTAATTTTAACTAAATCAAGTAAAATTATTTCTAGTTTAAGTAATGGGGTTGTTACTAACTATGCTCTTTATATTTTAATAGGTATTTGTTTTTATTTATCAATATTTACTTTTGTTCCAGTTCTTTCTGATACTGTTAATTCTATTACAATATCTTGTGTTGCTATATTAATGTTAATTAATGTTAATTCAATAGGTTCAATTGCACATATAAAATAAATAATAGTTAGTATATATTACATATATGTGTATAGTATAGGTGGCTTCTATAATAGAATTAAGCTTTGCATATAAGTGATATATATAATATACTTAGACCAATGTAGTATTTAATTCAAATTTGAATTAGTATATAATACTCTTAGAATGATCTAGGGGTATAGTATGACTACATTCTATTATAGAATACTCTTAGAACGATAAAGTGATATAGTACGATTTCATTCTAGGATTTACCTATCCCTCCCGCCGTAATAACGTATATACGGCTAATTTGCTATATATATTTTTCTTTATGTATGCTGTACTGTATTTTCCCCTAAGGGGGAAATAAGAGCTATTATATCTTAAACTAAACAGTATGTAATGTATTGGCTATATAAAGGATTATATAGAGTATCTCTAAGAATTTATATTAAATAAATAACATTGTAAATTATACAGTTTTAGCATGGGCTAATTAGTCCCTATGCGTGCTTTGCGCAGTCCGTATGTGTTCCTTCTAATGAAGTATAGCAGGATTGCTTTAGCTATATTATAGAAAAATAAAAGCATAGCGCTAGCGCACTCAAAAATATAAAATAAATATATTTATATTTGTCAATATAGGTATATTTATATATTATATATATTATTAATTATTACCATGAGAATATTAAAAAATCATCCTTTATTAAAATTAGCTAATGGTTATCTAATAGATGCTTCACAGCCCAGTAATATAAGTTATTTATGAAATTTTTGGATCTTTATTATTACTTTGTTTAGTTATACAAATTGTAACTGGTGTTACTTTAGCTATGCATTATAATCCTTCTGTATTAGAAGCATTTAATTCTGTAGAACATATCATGCGTGATGTGAACAACGGGTGACTTATACGTTATTTACATAGTAACACTGCATCTGCTTTCTTCTTTTTAGTGTATTTACACATAGGAAGAGGTATGTATTATGCATCATATAGAGCTCCAAGAACATTAACATGAATTATAGGTACAATAATACTTATAGTTATGATAGTTACAGGTTTCCTGGGTTATGTTTTACCTTACGGTCAAATGTCATTATGAGGTGCTACAGTTATTACTAATTTAATAAGTGCTGTACCATGAATTGGGCAAGATATAGTCGAATTCATTTGAGGAGGTTTCTCAGTTAATAACGCTACTTTAAACAGATTCTTCGCTTTACATTTTGTATTACCTTTTATCCTAGCCGCATTAGTTTTAATGCATATGATAGCACTACACGATACAGCCGGATCAAGTAATCCTTTAGGTGTACCAGTATACTATGATAGATTGCCTATGGCTCCATATTTCTTATTTAAAGATTTAATTACTATATTTATTTTTATATTTGTTTTATCTTTATTTGTATTCTTTTACCCTAATATGTTAGGTGACAGTGATAATTATATAATGGCCAATCCTATGCAAACTCCTCCTGCTATAGTACCGGAATGATATCTTTTACCTTTCTATGCTATTTTAAGATCAATACCTAATAAACTATTAGGTGTTATAGCTATGTTAGCCGCTATATTAATTATAATGTTATTACCTATAAGTGATTTAGGTGCAACTAAAGGTTTACAATTTAGACCTTTAAGCAAGATAGTATTCTATGTATTCTTGATGAATTTCTTACTTTTAATGCAATTAGGTGCTAAACATGTGGAAACTCCATTTATAGAAATAGGACAATTAAGTACTGTTTTATATTTCTCTCATTTCTTATTTATATTACCAGCTGTAAGTATATTAGAAAATACTCTTGTAGACTTGGATTTAGAAAATAGTAATAAAAATATATAATATTTTCTTTATTAAAAATTAGCTTTAGTTATATAGTAATTTTTCTTATTTACTATATAACTCTCTATGTATATGCTGCTAAGTCCATGTACACAGAGGGCTATAAATAATTATGTGCTGTTCTTTTATTTTTCTGTATAGAAAAATACAGAAATACAGCAGCCTATATTATTGTTGTTATGGCAATAATATAGATAAAGATTATGATTGTAAAAGGTTTTACACGGTGATTGCAGATCATTTGTCTGAGGTTCAATTCCTCCTTAATCTTAGTTATATAAGTCATATGTGTGCATGTATATTTACACACACATTTAGTTTTTAGTCTCTTATTAATAATATATAATACTAATATTTATAAATACAAATAAGTTACTATAAAGAATTATAGAATAAATTTATTCTATATTTACGCTTTTTATAAAAATAGCCTAAGATATTTTAGTTTGTGTATGGTTATGTATGTTTGCTGCTTCTGTAAAACAGAGTCAATAAGTTCATATATAGTTTTTTCATACAACAAAGCTTATTCCTATAATATTTGTGTTTAAATTATTATATAGGAGTACTTAATTGTAGGGCTAGCGCGGCATGTATGTTTACATACACCGGAATATTTCTGCTTATTTTTTAATAGCTTTATTTCATAGCACATAAAAAATATAGCTAAGGTGGTGTTTACATACATTCATGTGTACATGTAGGCGGCTTTATAAGCCCAGCCAGTTAGCCTGAAATAATAGTACAACAGTTATTATATTAATTTTATTTAGTTTATCAGCTTTTCTTTTTCTTCTTGCTTACTGTATTTTATAGAAGCACTATGAAATAACGCATGCTATATTAGAAATCGGCGTACATGCTTTTACCTTATAATACAAGCAGCCGTGCATGTTTTACCGGGCTGAAAAGCACGCATGTTTACAGGCTTTAAAGCCATATAAATAGTCAATGATAACTAGATATAATTATTAACCAAAAATATTGGTTAATAACTTTTATGTGAAAAATTATGTTTACTATAAGTACTCAAATAATTACCTAATTTTGTCTAGTTTGCGCACAGAAAAGGAAACTTGCTCCCTTACATTAAAATCTCAAATGTCTATGGGTTTTGAAAGATGATTTAATTCTACTAACGCTAAAGATATAGGTACATTATACTTAATATTTGCCCTTTTCTCAGGGTTATTAGGTACAGCCTTTTCAGTTTTAATAAGATTAGAACTTAGTGGACCAGGTGTTCAATTTATTTCTAATAATCAATTATATAATAGTATTATTACAGCTCACGCTATCTTAATGATATTCTTTATGGTTATGCCTGCATTAATAGGAGGATTTGGTAATTTCTTAATGCCTTTAATGGTCGGTGGACCTGATATGGCATTCCCTAGATTAAATAATATAAGTTTCTGATTATTACCTCCTAGCTTACTATTATTAGTCTTCTCTGCCTGTATTGAAGGTGGGGCTGGGACAGGTTGAACACTTTACCCTCCTTTAGCTGGATTACAAAGTCATAGTGGTCCTAGTGTAGACTTAGCTATATTTGCTTTACATTTATCAGGTGTAAGTAGTTTATTAGGTGCAATTAATTTTATAACTACTATCGTTAATATGAGAACACCAGGAATAAGATTACATAAATTAGCACTATTTGGGTGAGCTGTAGTTATTACTGCAGTATTACTATTATTATCATTACCTGTGTTAGCTGGTGGTATAACTATGGTATTAACAGATAGAAATTTTTAACACATCATTCTTTGAAGTTGCTGGTGGTGGTGACCCTATATTATTCCAACATTTATTCTGATTCTTCGGCCATCCTGAAGTTTATATATTAATTGTGCCAGCTTTTGGTATAATTAGTACAACTGTTTCTGTGAACTCAAATAAACCAATATTTGGTTATATCGGAATGGTATATGCTATGATGTCTATTGGAATCTTGGGATTTATAGTATGATCTCATCATATGTACACTGTAGGATTAGATGTTGATACAAGAGCTTACTTTACAGCTGCTACATTAATAATTGCAGTTCCTACTGGAATTAAAATATTCTCATGATTAGCTACTTGCTATGGAGGATCTATTAAAATGACACCGTCTATGTTATTTGCTTTAGGGTTTATCTTTATGTTTACAATAGGAGGATTAAGTGGTGTTGTGTTAGCTAACGCTTCACTTGATATTGCATTCCATGATACATATTATGTTGTGGCACATTTCCACTATGTATTAAGTATGGGTGCTGTTTTCGCAATGTTTGCAGGATGATATTTCTGAATACCGAAGATATTAGGTTTAAATTATAACTTAAACTTAGCTAAAGTACAATTCTGACTTTTATTCATAGGAGTTAATCTTACATTCTTCCCTCAACATTTCTTAGGGTTACAAGGTATGCCTAGAAGAATTAGTGATTACCCTGATGCATTTGCAGGTTGAAATTTAATTAGTAGTATTGGATCTTTAGTAAGTGTTATATCTGCTTGATTGTTCTTATATATTATATATTTACAATTAGTAGAAGGAAAAGTGGCCTCTAGAAATCCTTGATTGACTCCAGGATTCTATACTGACGTACTACAGGCTAACTTAAATAGATGTTACAGTAGTTTAGAATGAGGATTATCAAGCCCACCTAAACCTCATGCATTTGTAAGTTTACCTTTACAAAGCTAATTTTAATATATAATGCCTAAATTGTATTTTAGGCTGCTTGCGTGTGTAAACATGCATGCAGCACGTTATAGATTTAATTTTTAAATAGCATATATATATGTAAGACTAGCTTTTTAAGCTAGCACATACGATTGTAGGCTGGTCATGTATCTATATAAGTAAATAGAGCATCCAGTCAACATAAAAAATATATAGTAAAAAAGTTAATTATAACTATATATATATGTATATAAGTCTCATTAGCTCAATGGCAGAGCAGAATACTTCTAATATTAAGATCTTAGTTCGACTCTAAGATGGGATAAGAGATAAAATAATATTTAGTAAGTAAAAATAAAACACATTTTTTGGCTAAATTTGCTCCCTTTTCATAATAATGATTATGCTTAATCTATAGCTGCTGTATTTCATAGAAGCGTTTAGAAATTGGGCAGGTTATTCTATTAAACAACGGTAAGTATAATAAATATATATACATACTATATACTTGTTCAAGCAAGCAAGCAAGCAATCAAGTAAATATAAAAATAAAAAAAAAATTCAGCATAATCATTATTATAAGATTAAATAAAATATATTGTAGCCCTTTATTTAGGTAGACATGCTTATATAAAATAAAATAGGTATGCTAACCGATATAAGCCTACATATAATATTAATTAAGGAAAAAAAAATAATATAAAAAAAAGATGAAATATTCTACCACGATTATTTCAATTATAGAAACTATAATATTAATGTTACCTGCTTTATTAGTAGTAGCCTATGTAACAGTCGCAGAAAGAAAAACTATGGCAAGCATGCAAAGAAGATTAGGTCCTAATGCAGTAGGTTATTATGGTTTATTACAAGCTTTTGCGGATGCTTTAAAATTAATATTAAAAGAATATGTAGCCCCTACACAGGCTAATGTAATATTATTCTTTTTAGGACCTATAGTTACATTAGTGTTCGCTTTACTAGGTTATGCTGTCGTTCCTTATGGGCCTGGTTTATCTTTAGGTGATATGGATTTAGGTATATTTTATATGTTAGCTGTTTCAGGATTAGCTACTTATGGAATTTTATTAGCTGGGTGAAGTGCTAACAGTAAATATGCTTTCTTAGGATCTTTAAGAAGTACAGCTCAGTTAATTAGTTACGAATTAGTGTTAAGTTCTGTTTTATTAATTATAGTAATGATAACAAATAGTTTAAATTTAAATATAAACGTTCAATTCCAAAAAATAGTTTGATTAGGCTTACCTCTTTTCTGTATACTTATAATTTTCTTTATAGGTTCTGTAGCAGAAACTAATAGAGCCCCATTTGATTTGGCCGAGGCTGAATCTGAACTAGTTAGTGGATTTATGACAGAACACGCCGCTGTTGTATTTGTATTCTTCTTTTTAGCTGAATATGCCAGTATTGTTTTAATGTGTATATTTACTAGTATTTTATTCTTAGGTGGTTATTTATTACAATTTGATATTATATATTGATTTGATTTATTAAATTATATATATGCTTATATTTTTGATATTAAATGAATTACATCTTTAGAATATTTTAAATTAAGAGAAATTTTAACTAGTTCGGCTATAGAAGGATTTTTATCTAGTATAACTTTAGGTATAAAAAGTTCAATAATGGTATTTGTGTTTATATGAGTTAGAGCTTCATTCCCTAGAATACGTTTTGATCAACTAATGTCTTTCTGTTGAACTGTTTTATTACCTATTTTATTCGCATTTATAGTGTTAATACCTTGTTTATTATATATATTTGGAATGCCTGTAGTTAATGTAAATATGTTTTAATTATTACTAGTATATGCGTATACACGTTGAGTGGGATAGCAGGTAATAAAAATAAGTTTAAAATAACTTAGTAAGGGATATTAGTTTAATGGTAAAACTTGATGTTACGGCCATCACAATTGTAGTTCAAATCTACAATATCTCTAGTATAGCAAGCTAGCCCACTAGTATTTAAATATGTGCTTAATAGGAGCACGCTACTAAAAATTATATTTAGCTTTAGGTATATTATCGATAAGGAGCAGCTGTGTGTATGCTGTATTTTCCCCTAAGGGAAAATAAGAGCTAGGGTGCATATTTTTTTAAGGCTTCGTAAGAAGCACACATAAAAATCCGCATTTCTGTATTTCTGTGTTTTTCTATACAGAAAAATAAAAGAGCAGCACAACAATTAACATAAAAATTATTCTTAAAGCCATGACACGCATGACCATAGGTGACAATTATTTTTAATGTCTGCTGGCAAAGCATGCACATATTTAATATAAATGTTATTATCATCTTTAATAACAATACCCGTATTAGGGACATTAATTGTCGCTAGTATAGGCTCGTATAAAAAAAATTCAGAGCTATATGCTAAAACTATAGCATTAACAAGTAGTATAATAAATTTAATTATATCATTAGTGATATTTATTTTATTTAATAATAGTACTAATCAATTCCAGTACGTACAAGAGCATTATAATGTTCAATTATTTGATATTTATTTAGGTGTAGATGGTATATCAATATATTTTATATTATTAACTACAATAATAATGCCTATAGCCTTATTATCTAATTGAGATTCTATAAAAGAAAATGTAAAATCTTATTTAATAATAATGTTATTATTAGAATCTTTATTATTAGTAGTTTTTATGGCATTAGATATAATGTTATTCTATATTTTCTTTGAAAGTATACTACCCCCATTATTTATATTAATAGGTTTATACGGATCAGATAATAAAGTAAGTGCTAGTTATTATTTATTCTTATATACATTATGAGGTTCTTTATATTTTTATTGTTATCTATATTAAGCATATCTTCTATAATGGGTAGTACAGATTTTGATACTTTATTTAAATTAAATGTAGAATATAAAACTCAAATATTTTTATTTATAGGAATATTTATAGCATTTGCAGTAAAAACACCTACAATATTTTTAAATAATTGATTATTAAAAGCTCACGTTGAATCTCCATTAGGAGGAAGTATAGTATTAGCGGCTATTGTATTAAAATTAAGTTTATATGGTATATTTAGATTAATATTACCTATATTACCTAAAGCTTCTTTAGATTATACTTTTGTTATATTTACTATAGCTGTTATTACTATCATATACGCCAGTTTTAGTACATTAAGAACAACAGATGTAAAAGAATTAATAGCATACAGTTCAGTTTGTCATGCCTCAGTTTATTTAATAGGAATATTTAGTAATACTATACAAGGATTAGAAGGAAGTATAATATTAGGATTAGCTCATGGATTTGTATCTAGTGGTTTATTTATATGTGCAGGTGGAGTATTATATGATAGAACAGGAACTAGATTAATATATTTCTATAGAGGAGTTACTCAACTAATGCCTATATTTGTAATACTATTCTTTATACTTGCCTTAGGTAATTGTGGTGCTCCATTAACTTTAAATTTCCTAGGAGAATTTATGTCACTTTATAGTATAATAGAAAGATTACCGGTATTAGGGGCTTTCGCTTGTTCTTCTGTAGTATTCTCTGCTGCATATACTATATATATGTTTTAACAGAATATCTTTTGGTGGTTCTTTCACTAAATTTATAGAAGAAAGTATATATGATGTAAACAAAAGAGAATTTATTTTACTATTTATATTAGTATTATTTACTATTGTATTTGGTATATACCCTTCTTTAATATTAAACGTATTAGATTATTCTATGAATAGTTTAATATATAGTATATAAATATATAAAATATATATATACTTTTATTTTCCCTACGAGTGATGCAGAGAGCACGTATTATAATCAAATTTAACAAAAATAAATATGCCTCAATTAGTACCATTTTATTATATGAATGAAATAATATTTGCTTTTGCAATAATAGTAGTTATTTTATATGTATTATCTAAATACATATTACCAAGAATAGTACGTTTATTTTTATCACGTATGTTTATTAATAAAATATAATACGCTACAGATAAATCTATATTATTTAAGAAATAACTTTCTTAACCAGTAAAATATATATATAATATTATAAAAAAAAACTGCTTAGCTTGCTTAGCTATATTTTTTTATATATATGTTATGTAATAAGGCCATTAAAAAAAATTGGCAGCAAGCTAGAGTTAAGTTAGGTTAAGTCTATATATATTTTTTGCAAATAATTAGCTATTTTAAGATTTATATATAATAGTAGTAATATTACTACTAGATGTTTTTCACAGAAACACAGAATTTATTCACAGTAATAAGAAGTCCCTTAGATCAATTTGAAATAAGAGATATATTAAATTTAGAAGTTTTAGGCGGTAACTTACATTTATCTTTAACTAACATAGGATTCTATTTAACAATAGGAGCTTTAATTATATTAACTTTAAGTATAGTTTCAACTAATTATAACAAATTGGTTAGTAATAACTGATCTATAGCCCAAGAATCTTTATATGTTACTATACATAGTATAGTTACAAACCAAATAAACCCTAAAAACGGTCAAATCTATTTCCCATTTATATATACATTATTTATATTTATATTAATGAATAATTTAATAGGAATGGTACCCTACAGTTTTGCTTCAACAAGTCATTTTGCATTAACATTTGCTCTTAGTTTCACAATAGTGTTAGGTGCAACTATTTTAGGATTCCAAAAACATGGTTTAAAATTCTTTTCACTATTAGTACCAGCCGGTTGTCCTTTAGCTCTTTTACCATTATTAGTTACTATTGAATTTATTTCATATTTAGCTAGAAATGTGTCATTAGGTTTAAGATTAGCAGCTAATATAACTGCGGGACATATGCTATTAAGTATATTAAGTGGTTTTGTCTATAATATAATGAATTCAGGATTTATATTCTTTATTTTAGGATTAATACCTTTATTATTTATTATAGCTTTCTCAGGTTTAGAATTAGCAATAGCATTTATTCAAGCACAAGTGTTTGTAGTGTTATCTTCTTCATATATAAAAGATGGTTTAGATTTACATTAATAAAAATGTTAGCTAGCTGTATTTCAGCTAAGTATGTCTTGGTAAAACATACCTTATTTTGAGGAGACTATACATAGACATATACGCGCTTCATATAAGCATGCACATATATGCATTTTATAAGTGATAATATTTAGGAAAGTTAGGGAACAATAATAATAAAAATCCTATTAATTCAAAAGGAATTAACTCAAGTTATATAATAACGTAAAGAGAAAATAATATAAAATTATTTATATAATTAAATACGCAATATATATCTCATAAAAGAGTAGTGCTATATTCCATAGCACACATTTGTGTATTCATGCTTATTTTTTTAATAGCTTTATTTCATAGCATATAAAAAAATATAGTTATAAAATATAGCGGTAAAAAATTATAGTATTTTTATGGACCAATGAGTTATTTAGCCATTTTAACATTATGTAGCTTAAATTATCCTTATTACTAGGCACAAGTAAGTGCTTAATTAAATTAGATCGATAAGAGATATAGGATAGTTCTATATCGACAAAAATAAAAGTTGAGTTTGGTGATGGCTCTGATTGAATGCTGTCCAAGTGCTTGACACATGCTAATCGTACGTTTTAATTGTACTTACCCTATATGTAAATATAAGGCATATATAATTAAAAAGTGGTGTACAGGTGAGTATAATGATATTCTTCGCCGGCCTTAAAGTGAAGGTAAATCCTTCATAATAAATAAAGGAATAAGAGGGATGAAAAGAAACAAATCGGATGATTTATAAATCGTCCCTACCCCTTCTTTATGTTTCCGCTTTAAGAGGATAATAAATATCTTCGAGATAGGTAGTAGTTAAGGTGATGACTTAACTAGCCTTAGACTCTCGTAGTCGAAGCTGAAAGGTTGATCGACCACATTGGGTCTGAAAAAACCCCAATGCAAGTTAGTACAGCAGTGAGGAATCTTGGTCAATGGCCTAACGGCTGAACTGGCAACTTGGAGAAGTGGCAAGTTTTATAATTAATAGTAATTAATATTTCTATTTTTATAAAATTCTATTAGAATTGAATGAAGCTTTGTTTATATATTGATAATGACAGTATATATATCGTGTCTTGACTAATTGCGTGCCAGCAGTCGCGGTAATACGTAAGAGACTAGTGTTATTCATCTTAATTAGGTTTAAAGGGTACCCAGACGGTCAATATATCTTCTATAATGTTAGTACTTGACTAGAGTTTTATGTAAGAGGGCAGTACTTGAGGAGGAGAGATGAAATTTCGTGATACCAAAGGGACTCTGTAAAGGCGAAGGCAGCCCTCTATGTAGAAACTGACGTTGAAGGACGAAGGCACAGAGAACAAACAGGATTAGATACCCAAGTAGTCTTTGCAGTAAATGATGAATGCCATAGGTCAGATCTAAATTTAATGTTTATAGATTATAGAAGCGCCTGAATTGGCAGCTTTGCAAAAAATTATAAATATTAAAAATTATTTGGTCTATAAATGAAAGTGTAAGCATTTCACCTCAAGAGTAATGTGGCAACGCAGGAACTGAAATCACTAGACCGTTTCTGACACCAGTAGTGAAGTATGTTGTTTAATTCGATGATCCACGAAAAACCTTACCACAATTTGAATAATTTTATTACAGGAGTTGCACGGCTGTTTCCAGTTAATGTTGTGAAACTGTGGTTTCCATGAAATTAACGTAATCCCTGGCTTTATTTTTGTAAGCTTAATACAGCTATTACGATAAAGCATTCGATCCTGAAAATTTGGAAAGAGAAAGGGGACAAAGACAAGTCATCATGGCCTTGATATTGTGGGCTATAGACGTGCCACATATACCTAAACAAAGAGATGCAAAAATGTGAATTTAAGCTAATCTCAAAAAATAGGATATAAATTTTAAGGATTATAGTCTGAAATTCGACTATATGAATAAGTAATTACTAGTAATCGTGAATCACCATGTCACGGTGAATAGACCTTGGATTGGTACTAACCACTCGTCACATGCTGAAAGGAGCATGCGCAATAAGTTTGCTTTCTTAGTAATAAGTAAAAAAAACAAGTAAGTTTTATATATTCTTTTATTGGGAATCTTCGTATGCGTGGCTCTAATTAGTGTTAAGTCGAAATACGGTTCGTGTAGTGGAAGTTGCACGGGATTAATTAATTTTAACCATAATAAAAACAAGCACATATTATATAAAGGAGGGTTCCTTTATTGGTAAGAAGGGTTGAGCTGTAAACTCAATAGCTATAGCTTTTAAGAGTTCGAATCTCTTGTCTCCTAGAATTAGTAACTTAAATAGGTAAAGGACTTCCCTGTCACGGAAGTAGATGTCGGTTCGATTCTGATCTAATTCGGTGTAGGGAAAAGTTTCCAATGGTAGGGTAAGATACTTGCTATGTATTATGTTTTTACATTTAGGTGTTCGATTCACCTCTTTTCCGTGTGTATATCAACCTGTTCTACTTATGTCTAAATATGGATGGATATAAGAAGCCGTCTTATATAAGATAAACTATAAGTAGAACGATCATATAAAATGCTTCTATAGCTCAACGGTAGAGCATAATACTGTTAATATTATGATAGATGTTCGATTCACCTTAGAGGCTTAAAATATGCTGTGTAAAGCTATAAAATAAAACATAATATCTATGACCAATTTGGTAAGAAGTAATTTTCAAGATCATCCGTTCCATTTAGTGTCTCCTTCACCATGGCCTTTTTATACAAGCATATCTTTATTTGCTTTAACAGTAAACGCGGCCTTATCTATGCATTCTTTTAGTAATAGTTATATAATATTCTATTTCTCACTTTTCTCTTTAGTAGCTTCAATGTCTTTATGATTTAGAGACATAGTATCTGAAGGTACATATTTAGGAAATCACACTTTAGCCGTGCAAAAAGGGTTAAATTTAGGTGTAATCTTGTTTATAGTATCAGAAGGTTTATTCTTTGTAGCTATATTCTGAGCATTCTTCCATAGTGCTTTAACACCTACCGTAGAATTAGGTGCACAATGACCACCTATGGGTATAGACCCTGTAAATCCATTTGAATTACCATTACTTAATACAGTAATTTTATTATCAAGTGGGGCTACAGTTACTTACGCACATCATGCTTTAATAAAAGGTGACAGATTAGCTCTAATATTTACTTTCTTTCAAGGAGTAGAATATAGTGTTTCTTCATTTACTATCAGTGACGGTGTATTTGGAACATGTTTTTTCTTTGGTACAGGATTCACGGATTCCATGTTATTATAGGTACAATCTTTTTAGCAGTAGCTTTATGAAGAATAAGTTCATATCATTTAACAGATCATCATCATGTTGGTTATGAAGCTGGAATATTATACTGACATTTTGTGGACGTAGTTTGATTATTCTTATATGTGTCTATGTACTATTGAGGTTCTTAATATAAGTTATTGTACAAAAATATATATGCGTACTTCGCCAGAAGAAAAAGAAAGAATAATAATAAAAATAAAAAAATAAGCACGAAAAGCAAGCTTAACATTTTACAATATTATTAAAACTTTATCCTGCAAGTACTGCGATAACAGCGGTTTATAGGTTAAT
>PPHJ01000131.1:0-79035 GCA_002991585.1 Ilyonectria mors-panacis | reverse complement strand
ATTATTGGGTCTACGATACATCCGTCTTCTGCTATGAACGTCAACGAATACAACTCGCGCGATGATCCTCCGTTCTAAGGCAGTATACAGCTACGCGTCTCCGTACCTCGCTATAAGCTTTGTGCAAATTAAGTATGAATGATCATTACTTGCAACAGAAGGGCAAAGCCGAGAGAAGGAAGATGCAACCGCAGGATAAAGTCAGGGAGAAAGAATATGCAACTGAATGGACCCCGAAGAGGATGACTTTAAGACCCTTTGCTATCGAGACACATCAAACTTTTCAAACGATGAAAGGTTTATCAGAAGGGAGAGATCTCCCCGCTATAGAGTTAAACTCTCCATAGTTTACTAAAGTTAGAAGCAAACGAGAGATTCCGTGAGTTTCCCAGTATTTCTTCCTATGTCTATTAACCCAATAGGAAAACTTATTATATTTTACCGAAGTGATAATCTTATATTCGATGTTAATCCTCCATATTCTAAACCCTTGCGCTACTTAACGATACATTTATTGCAAAATATTAAGACACCAGAAGACTTCTACGTCTTAGGTCCGCTCCTTAAGAAACTCCTTGAGTTTGATTGGAAGAAGGAAAAGTTAGAATATTTCTATCTTCCGACAGCAGTTCCGGATAATGAGAGGATTCGCACATCGGAGATCGAGCCTATCCGCTACCACATAATATTTGTACTACCTACAAAGGCTAGGACGTATGACAGGGTTTATTCAGATTCTACAACCGTATTGTATCCGCCGTGGAGCTGAAGAAAGTGCAGAAGGTGAGTCCTATTGTGGTTTGTGAATTCGATCTATAGCTAACTTTTACAGCTTCCGGAACCCAAGCGCAACTCCAACAAGTCATGTCCCATTAAAGTGCATCGACTTATGCAGCATATATCAATTGAATGGTCCAGTTAGATATGATAGCGGCCTTCCTGGGACGGCCGTCGAATAAGCGCTAATAAAATCAGCGGGACATATGAGTCGATCTGCAGATCCAAGAGCACCCATAGAGGCCAGTCCTGAAGAGCTGAAGAAGATTAAAACCGATCCTCGACTACTTCAGCTCATGGAAGTTCGCGACAAACCAAAGAGTTTGGTGAAAGCAGAGTAGCACTCTGAAAAAGCGTATATACTGATCGGATTCGTCCATTCTGCACTCGATATCGAGCGCGGGACCACGTTCCACTCTCACCATCTCAGGGGGCTCGATGATCGTCTAATAATTTATCCCCACCCAAATTGCAAGAGGCAGGCATTAAAATTACATAGAACAGATGCTATTAAGAGCCATCTACCAGACAGCATGACTATGGAATTTTCAATACATATAAAAGGAGGGGCACCTCCTCCTACATCTAACTTCCTTAGCTGCTAATGTTAAGGATTTGCCAGGCCACACACCCAAATCTGTTAACACCCACCCGATCAACCCACTTCCGTGCGGATTGGCCTCTGTGCCATACGCCCCCATCCCTATGATCTAGGGCTCCGCGAACCCCTCTGCCCCTTGCCTCTGATCGCGAGGGCCGCTCTCATTCAGGTAGCGAAATATGACATCTCGAGGCCCCGATCCCGGAGGTCATCAGCACTCCAACGCCCGCGCCAGGTTCGGTTCTCTTGGGAGAAGAGACCTTCGCCGAAATCAACATGGAGGATATATTCGAACCAGCAGCCTTTCTAGAAGACCTCTAGCAGACCTTCTTCTGGCAGACCTTCCAGCTCAACCTAGCCTCGGCCTGGCCCCCCAGACCAGCCTACAGCCCGGCCCTCACAGCCCCCCCAGCAGCGATGTCTTGAGCACAGGCAAGGTCTCGGAGCTTGCTATCGCATCAACCTCTCCGCCGCCGCAGCCGGCGTTGCAGCCGAAAGCCAGCTATTCTAGACGACAAAATGAAGGTCTTCCGGACCTTCTGCACAGCCTTTGATGAAACAGCGAAGCAGTTCCCGACGGGACGTATGTTCGCTTTGCCCAGGAGATGTCGCAGAGCTTCCTCAGCCATTGGGCAAGTGCCCTGAATGGCGACAGCCAGTCGCAATCGCAACCGCAACCGCCAGCAGCTTCTTACCCATCCGATCATTCGCTTCTGCCCTCGCAGCCGACCTCCCGAGGCGTCGCGCGGCGCCGCTCGACGACGAATTTCAATCTGCCCGTGGGACCGCCTCTGACCCCCAACGACGACCCCTAGGGCCCCGCCCAAGCCAGACGACCACAGGAACAACAGCGTGAAAACTCTGCTGTGGCCTATGACGATTCCAGGGTCTTCATACGGCTCCACGAGAAGTCCCCCTGCCTGGGAAAAGCAACCCTTTTGCTATTCGAACCCACTTAGCCGACAAGCTAGATATCAAGCTCGACGCTATCCCGCAAGCATCTCGGACCAAGACCGGCTGGGCTATCCGCCCAGCGAACCTCGATATCCGCACAAGATTATCGACAACGAAGAAGCCTGCTGGGCTCCTGCCCTAGGCGCCACAGCTGTCGAGCTCGCGACGAAATGGATCACCTATGTGGTCCCGAATTGCCCAAGGACCCTGACGGACCTGCTAGGAAAGACCGTGGATTATGAAGCTGCCCCAAAAGACGAGGTAGAGGCCCAGACGGGGCTACAGGCTGTTAGCTGCCGTCCGGCCCGCCAAGGACAACCCCACTCAAACCGACGAAAACATTACTCATTTCCTTCCTCGAGCAGCCAAAGCATGCCTTCCGCCCTCTTTGGGACGAGCCGGCTAGCAAGACTGGTCGGAAGACTGCCAAGCCCAACCAGTGTAACCTTTGCTGGGACTATCACTCGCGATACAGCTGCGACCGTACTGCCCGTTGCGTCAGCTGCGGAAGGACTCCTCACGAAGGGATGCCCTGCGAATATGAGACCAATGCCTTAACTGCCGAGGCCCTCACCCCTCTGACGACGGGAAATGCCCTGCCCGACCCCGACGTCAAAACGGAGTCTTGAAGCGACTAACACAGCCGGAAAAGCGCAGACGACCAGGCTGGCGGTCCATTCCATTTCCATCCACGCAGCCTCTTGTAGAATGGGATGGACGTCCATTTAGGCCCACCTTGAATGGAATGGATGGAAATGGACGCTAAGAGTGGGTCCGTGGAATGGATGGATGTGGAAATAGAAATGCGTGGACGCTATAAAGGGACAGTACACGTGATCCTCCCACCCGTTGCCTCTCGGGCTTCCGTAAAGCTCATTTCAGCTAACAGATCAGTCCCCGGCACCTTGACCTCTTTCAGGAGCTTCTTTGTGCTCTTAATATAGCCTCCGTAAAGCTATGATTTTACCGTCTGTGTCATCCCGATTGTACTAGCGTTCAGCCTGGCCTAATTGTCTCGAACTATTCGACTGTATATTGAGAAGAGCCTCTCAATATCAGTAGATATAGGAAGAACAGAGAGCACATTAAGAGCTATTTGTAATAGATGTAAATACTCCTCCCGTCTCTTATACTAATAGCTAATAGGATTTAGGATATTCTGGTTGGACTTGTAGATATTATAGAACTAATTGCTATATTTATTGCTAATAGTATATATAGAACTACTAGCTATATTCTTAGCTTGCAATAAGGTGGTTATTAATAAAGGTAGCTATAATAGAGTTAGGGCCTAATGAGATTCTTTATAATATTTATTAAAGGGATTCCGATATATATACTGCTTCTTTGTGACTGACTTACTGTATTCTTAATATTAAGAGATAATTTTGCAGCTTGTAGTGAGACTGGTATAGTTCTTCTATAAGGGACTTTACAGTTTAGATTCAGTCTGGGCGGTCTGCCTATATATTCTTGAAATATCCCTAATAATACGCTAGGTGAAGTGCAATAGCAGTATAATAAGCTGGCGTCTCATTAAGCTATAAGTAGTACTTATTAAGCTTTTTTCTAATAGAGGTTAATATTAATCTTAAAGTACTTAGGATTAGGATATTAATAGGCAGCAGCTTTAAATACCTCTATTTTGCTAAAGAGGTATTTATAGCTAAATAGGATATCCTATAGACACCTATATACCTTAATATATTCTTCCTTCTGCTTGTACTGCTAACTGTTACTTTTAAGAGTAATTAGAATATACTTAAAGTATTAAAGGACCTTATTAAATAAGGAAATAATAGCTTAGTTCTTCTTCTTAAGTTTTATTCTTATTCCTAAAGCAGAGTGATATCTTACTACTTAACTTCTTTCCTCTTAATACTAACTCCTCCTACTTATTTTCTACTTATACTAAAGGTTCTTAAGAAAGTCTTTAAGGAGAAGAGTATACTGAAATTATATAAAGAGTAGAAAGCTAATAGGTAACTATATTAATAAATAATATCTAGAGGTTTTTTCGCTTAAACTACTAGATTTGTCAAACTTACTATATACAGTAAGCTAAAGAGACTAAAGGAGATTAATAAGTAAGTTTAAGCAGTAGATCTAAAAGATAAGGTTATAAAGTTTCCTAATTAGTCCTTTTTTTCTCTATAGCTTGTAGGCCTTTATATTAAGAGTTTTATTTCTTTAGATATTATTTTTAAAAGCCTTAAAATTATAGTTAAAAAGAAGTACCTTTAATAGTGAGATTAAGAATATAGCTAAAGCAGTATAATCGCTAAGTTTTACCCTTAAAACTGAGTGTCTTTTTAATTTTCTTCTATTACTATATTATTATTACTAGTATTATTAAGTGTGAAATATCCCACTTTATAGGTAATACTATAGCTTTAAAGAACCTTAATAATATAGGCAGCAATATTATCCCAGAATAGCAGTTAATAAGCTTAGGAAGGCTAAGTATAAGTTTTCTTAGCTGGCTAAAGGTGTTAAGAAAGTAGTAATAAATTCTATATAAAGTGTGGTAATTATTAGACCTCTAACTATTAAATACAATATAAAGTAACCCTAGAGCTATTACTAATACTTACTTAATCTCAGTCTTATTTTCCTTATATACCTAAAGAATATACCTACAGACAGTATTATAGGTAATATACACTTTAATTATCTTTATAAGTAGATTAAGATATTCAAAAGCAGCATAAAGATATAGATCTTTACTTTTATCGGAAAGAAGAGTTACTATTAATAATCTATAAGACTACTAAACGCTAGAAGACTAGCTAATTAAAACTGCTAATAATCTGGTTTGCAATCTGCTGCTCTTACGCGTCACGGGTATTTAGCTTCATCATCTCGGCGATATTCCTCGATAGTATCTTCTCCTTTGCTTTACTGGGCGGCTTCTGTCTTCCGGAAGGGTCCCAGACCTTGTGGTCATTCCAGAGATAGATCTCCGCATTCTGCGTACCGCTCGAGGCCGTCGAATGAGGGTTTGGCCTGCAACTGTTAACGCAGACCTTATAAACCTATCGCCGCTTTATATCGTTATTGCTCTTCTCAATATTGTAGCCGAATTGCTATATCCACAACGATGTAGATGCGTAGTATTAGGATTGTGTGTAGCTAGAGAAGTCTTTCTAAGGGAAGAGGTTCTATAAGTTCTTACCCTCTTAGTCTAGCAGCTTAAGTACTATAGAGCTAATAATTGGGCTTTTAGCTATTTTATGCAGTATAGAATGCAGTTACAAGAATGTATTTATATAGAGATATTTAAATATAGCATCTTAATATAAAATATCTATAACCCTATAACTGTTATATTCTATTTAAAGATACCTTAATTTATATATAAAAATACCTGGTATATAGGTACTTAAGATCTCTACTGACTATAACTAAGTTAGTCTACCCTAAACTATAGGGTATTTTAGGAACCAGGCTAGAACCCTCTTACCAGTCTATACCTCTGCTTCTATTTCCATATATATCTATTCCACAGAACCCTGGCGTAGATGGATGGATTATGTAACGGCCAGCTCCATGGAATGGATAGAAATAGATGCACGGACTATCCATTTCCACGCCGTGGATGCGTGGACGGTGGACGTGGAATGGATCGCCAGCCTGATGCTACGCAATTACCGTACACAAGTCACAAAGCATCACCGAAGACATGATAGTTACAGATCTGTCCTGCCGGGACTTTCAGACTGGTTTAAGCTACGTGGCTGTCTCTCGCGTGAAAACGCTCGAGGGTCTGATGTTGGATGCACCATTTGATCGTAATCACCTGGTCTACGGGTCTCCCCCGGATGGCATGAAGATGAAGATGAGGGATCAGGAGCTTAGGAAACGACAGGTGCTCACACGGGAATCCGTACATGTCACATAATACCAAGAATGGCCATGGCAATGGATCAGTACGTAGATAATGCAGTAGTAGTAATAGTTTCCCGGCCGCGGACACACAGCCTTCGGCTGAGGCTACCCCATGCACCCCATCGCCGCTCCAATGTGCATGGGGTGACGTAGTATTTTAGAGCAAAGGGCGGTCTACTGCCGTATTGTACGTTTGGAGCGGAGCCCCTATAGTGGGTCTGCTCGGACCAATCATTTCACGCACCTTGCAGCACCTTCTGACTAAGGTCAGGATATCAATCTATCAGAGGTTTCGTAATACAGGGTCTTCTTCCAACATAAAATCAAATCAATCAATCTCTTCGGTGCACGTGAAGACGGTCTTCCCTGCTGCGCCATCGATCTTATATCCCTCACCAACACAACAAGTTTCGTCAACAGATATATCTATACATCAATAATGGCCTGTCTATGTGCGCTTTGCGAGTCCATGTCCTCTGAGGCGCTTCCGGACTTCCCAGAGGAGAATTACATGCGAACCCTCAGCGGTTACGCACATCTCCAGCACCTGATCGTGCCAAAGTCCAAGAGGTCAGAGCCCTTGGGGTTTAAGCACCATCCAGACCTGGAGAGCCTGAGGCGCGCGGCGAAAGAAGGATGTGACTTGTGCCAGCTTATTGAGGCGCAGGCAGATAATGTTCTATCTGATTTTGAGAAACAGGAAATGCCGCTGTTGCAAAAGCTGGGAATCGGCGAGGGCGCACATCTCACATTCGATCTATGGGTCACCAAACGCCCAGATGGCCAAGACGGAATCTGGGTTTCTCACCAATTGTTCGTGGGAGCCGGGCGTAAAGGTGGTGCCTGTCGCCGCCATCGCATTCTGTGCGCAACAAGGTCCGTTTTGCTTCATCTACGAAACGACCTTCACGTTGAGACTAACTCTTCGCAGATGGCCCCTTAGCCGAGATCATAAAGGGCCACCTAATCAGTGACACTCCAGACGAGAGCGGTTTAAGTCGCATTCGTGGTTGGGTGGCCGCCTGTGACAAGCATGACCGTTGCGCCCAGCAGGATCGAACCATGCCAACTCGCGTTATCGACGTCGGCGACGAGAAGTCTGGAAACTCTGTGAAAACTGGCCGAAAACTACCGTCGACGACCAGGAGAGATATATCGCTTTGAGCTACTGCTGGGGTATTGGCACCAAGCAGTACACAACAATACAGGCGACAGTAGCAGAGCGAAAACAGGGCATCGATGTGTCAACTTTGCCCAAGACATTTCAAGATGCCATCGCCTTATCAAGGCAACTTGGAGTGAGATACATCTGGATCGACAGTCTCTGCATCTGCCAGGATCAGATTCACGAGTGGGAGCGAGAATCTGCAAAAATGGCCATGGTCTACACCAACGCCTATCTTACCGTCGCTGCCACGGGCGTCGACAGCAGCGACGGCGGTCTGTTCTTCTCTCGAAACCTCCCAAGAACTATAGAGCTCCCGTACACATCAGCCGAAACGAGCAGCACCGTTCTTGCGTACCCGTTACCGCTCGACAGGGAGATCATCAAGCAGTACCACACTGAGATGAGGGATGAGCCGCTCACGCAGCGAGCTTGGGGCTTCCAAGAGCGCGTCCTCTCTCGACGAATCCTCCACTTTGCGAAGCACCAAGTGTATTATGAATGCATCGAGGGAACACTAACAGAAAACGGCCTCATACTGCCCGATCGCTATCAGTACGCCTATGACGCGTTAGACAAGACCAAGACAGAGATAATCGAAAAAACGTTTTCCGGAAAGCCGAGAAGAAAAAAAGTCGTCTAATCCGATCCTCCTGCAGTGGTACGGGCTCCTTTGGGGCTACGGTAGGAGGAAGTTGACGTGCGCCTCGGACAAGCTGCCTGCCATGTCTGGCCTTGCGCGGATCTACCAGGAACTGCTCCAGGAAGAGTATCTTGCCGGGATTTGGAAAACCAACATAGTCGAGGGAATCTGTTGGCAGGGGCTGCAATGTTCCTTGCCGCCCAACGACGAGTACCGCGCTCCGTCGTGGTCGTGGGCCTCGTTGGACGGCACCGCTGCAACCGGCTTCTCTGGAAACGACTATCTCGCCACAGCCATCGATTCGCACGTTGAAGTCGAAGGCGACAATCCATTCGGCAAAGTAAAGAACGGCTGGCTTCGACTCAAGGCGCCGCTCGTGCCTCTCACCCTCTCGGAGGCCAAGGGACCGACGGGACACATGTATCTTCGAACTCTGGATGGTGACGAAGGGTGCTACGCGGGATTTGACGTGATAGATCGGAATTACAAAGTGTCGGCGGATAAGGTCCGCGCCATGCAATTGTTTGCTCTGATTATGATGCGAAGGGCTCCCACTGAGGATGACCCTTATTCGACATATTTCGCACTCATTGTCGAACCTACGGGTTCTGAGACGGGGACATTCAAAAGGATCGGGTTTCTCCTGTGTGGACAAGAAACCTTTGGCCCTGATGATCTTGACAAGATCTCTGAAGTCAAATTGGTTTAGGGCAAGTGCAACGTCCTTGATTCTATTCTCGATGTTTATGCATGTTGCCGAAAGCCGCCTGCTGAGGCTACGTTGGGGTTGTTTCTGCAATCGCCGCCATTTGGATGATTCGTGTGTGTAGATGGCAGGCAAGGGAGACGCACATCAATCGCATTTGTTTTTCTTTTCAAGAATACTTAGCTAGGAATCATAGAACATCATATTTAGCTGACATACTTGCTTGCTTAAAATATTAAAAAGCTTACTCTAGTACTATCCCACACCCCAAAAGCTTCAATACCTGCTGTTGTTCATAAGAGCTCAAGACAATCACACTCCTATCTCGTATACAAGCAGATAAAATAGAAGCCGCTCAGTCTATCTTCATCTTAACCTTATTATACCTCCCGGTACCCTTCTCCGCATCTCCCCTCGCCATCTCACCCATCATGACCACCAACGCAGACTTAACTCATCGCTACTACTCTCTCCCATCAACGGCTCCAAGACCGAACTCCGCGCTCGTCTCGTCGTGTCCGAGCTCTGCAAAAGCTGGCCCGTCTACCTTGGCAACCGCGAATGGCTCAAACTCTCCTCCTTCTTCACGCCCGACGCTAGGGTCGCCACGAGTAAGACAACCTATTGCACCTGCCTCTTAGCCTCCCTTGCCTAAGACGGTTCAACATATCCAATGACCCCAAACTTGCCTAATGTAATGTTATAACAATCGGAGACGGGTGTCGAGTGTGACGATATAGTTGGGATTGTGCTTCTGTACCGCCTCCTCACCCCTTTAAGCTTAACGTCTAACCCTCCTCACCAATTGGAATATATCAACTCCTCTAGTACCAGCTTCCGATCTTATTTCTCAAGAAGCGCCCACATCGTTTTCGACCTTGACAAAGCTGAGAGGAGCGTATGCGGGAACTATACAATTCGCTTATGGTCGTATTTGGCCGAGAGTCATACGCTAGATAAGGCGGCAATGCAAGTTGTCGGAGTCAGCCCCTTACCAACCGTACCAGAAAAACGCCTTGGCATGCGTGTACAGCCGGGATGGCTGATTAGATTTCAAACAAGATGGGACAAATCAAATAATCGCACCATCTCAATGCGAGAAATACTATAGTTCTTGCTGAATGTCCATTTCAAGCACTAACACGATGTACATAGTATTTCTAAGCCATTTGGATAAATGTGATTTTTTTGTATGAACCCTTGCTGCAGAGGATTCCATCATACCCTCCCTTATCGGCCCAGCCGAGCTACTCATAAGATCACCTGAAGCACTTTTGCTCGTATTTTCACCTTAAGTCTCCGTGATTGGTAGTGATAAGGCGTCCTCATGCACGTGTAACCAACAAGCTCTGGGCGGCTTGGCCGGCATACTCCGGCAGGCTTCTGGTCTGACGACCTTCATGAGGCTTCAACCGGAGCCGAGGAGGGTAAATATAGCGTCGTTGCCTTATTGAGACAATCCTCCATCCCCTTACAGAGATGATTAGAGACGAGACTCTTGTCGCCAACAGTGCAAGAGGGAGGTGTAGACTCCCTGGCCTCAGAATCTCGGTGCTTGAAGAACTTTAATTTGTCAGTGTAATCGTATGATCAAGAATAATTCTCATGCATGTGAAAACACAGCTTCTACTAAGTTTAATAGTGCGTAGTAGAGCCAACAGTAGAACTATAACCCGCAGTAGGAAGGTGACCGGAAACCGGCATTTAGGCAGAACCAACATGCATAACCCATTGCCACCTGAAATTGGAAGGTCAGATGCCTGTAAAGCTACTAGTTGTGCCGCTCGATCCGAAAGCTTGTGTTGGTTGTTGGTTGTTGGTTGATGATGGACACCTATTAGCGCAACCCGTCATACAGATAAGTCAAGTATTAGTGCTCCACTCACGACTCTCATTAATAAGACCTACGGTCTCATCAATGAGCATCACGACAGGACCACTAAGACCACCGATCGCCATCTAGTATATAGACACTCATTTAGCACCTTCATAGACAGATAGCCTCACCAGCTATCAACACATTTGGTTATATTGAATCTACTATTCTACCATTACCAGACTGTGACCTACATTGCTCACTATGACGTCCTAATCCACTAGATCATACACCTCACGCCTCGGACCTACTCTATACCCCTAGGTTAGACCCGACCGTCACACAATACATCCGGTATAGTAAGGCAAGAATAGATATAAATAGATACCTCTAGTTTAGTAATTTCTTTCCAAAATACATCCTATTCGGGTTGATTATAGAAGACGATTTACTCTCTATCAGTACTGATATATACAGATAGTTGTATCCTAGGGATACCTGGCAAGCCAGGTATCTACTGAGCAGTTAGCCAATATATAAGACAATCTGCTCAGCTTATCCATAGACAAGACATCTTTATTTCTACACTTAACCTGACCCCTATAGTCCACATAAACCACACATCAATTATAGTTCTAGTAATGCGGCCTTTTCTACTCGACTCCACTTTCAATAAACCTACAACCAGCGAAATTATTAAGGTTTATAAGGACAACAACAATAGTGCCATCACAACACTTCTAGATATATAATCCCAGAATCTTCTCACAGACTCATTCTAGTTTAATTCTCATCACATTCTCTCAATGTCTCTCATACTGCTTCTGCGAATTATAAAGAATCCATCATCTGCTAATCTCCAAAACAAAGTAAAATGCATACAAGAGCTTCTACAATTATTTCCGGGAAAGATACAGGCCTACACAAATGAGTGCTTCAATTAAGTCCTTAAGGATATTTTCACGGGGTAAGTTAGCTCAAGTATCAAAGCAGAATTCTTTTAGTCTAAGCGCATACAGCAGAAATAATATGAGTCAGATTACTGAGTTTATATTTGACTCATGGCCAATTGGGACTTATAGGAACATCCAGATTTCTTTAACTCAGATTGAAAGGTTTATTAAGAAATAAAACGTAAAATATTACAAGTTAGTAATGTTCTAAAGTAGATTTGTTTGTAATAAACAGGTTCATTAAAACGTTCACATCATCTCAAGTTATAGTAATAACTTTGATGATAGCCAAAATTCAATATGAGCACTAAAGTGGCGCAAATATGAGCGACCTGGAACGTCGCCTCGAGAAACCCCATCTGTTCTTCATCCTCCTCCGACTGCTGAGCCTTGTCCTGCAAGAGGTGAGTCCACCGATGAGTCACCGAACGGCACCTCTGAAGGAAGTTGAGGCATTGATCGCGGGTGGTCGAAGATGGGCTTCAGGGTTATTCCGCGAGAGCATAATAGCCTCCTTGCAGACAAGCCGCCCAGGCTGTGGGTGACGAAAATGAGGGGACGAGATGACGCATCGCAGGAAGTTCTGTCTGTCGTCAAGTCGTTCAGAAGGTTCGTAGTATGACCGATGAGCCGGTTTGATGATACAACCGATTTTCGCACCATGTACGCGTCGTAGCCATAAGTGAGTATGCGAGCTGTGCGGAGCTTCCTCGGCCAGGGTGTGGATTGCACGTGGGTGGTCCATGTGCCGAACGGCGGGCGGCTTGCGGGCACAGACATCCTTGGACGCTAGATGGCCGCCCCCAATTCAAAGCTCTATTTCCAGCCTTGTTCTCAGGGGTCTCACATGCCTAAAGCCACCAGCGCCCAGCACTGCACCCCTATTTTCCAACCTCAACATCCACTGCCCACCAAAAGCCACCCCACGGCAAGACCACGACATCATCTTCTCCCCTCCACCAACGCTTCATTCTCGTTGCCTCTGTCGTCGTTGCTGTTGCGGCCACCTCCCCGCGCATCCCCACCGGGCGTCTGCCGTTTCCCTCTGGAACCCCCTATGAGCCGGGCTCTTTCGCCCTAGACCGGAACATCCGAAGCCATGGGTCTCCTGTCCTTCGCTCGCAGTCTCTACGACATCGACACCCTAGACACTCGCTTCACCAACGCGTCGTCCGTTCCTTACCAGACCGTCATCGATGCGCGAGCCGATCCCGAACTAAAGAAAGACTCCCTGGACAAGTCACGAGCCCGGGGGCAGCCGTCGAAATGGAAAACCCCCGAATTCAAGGTGTACCTCTGCCTCATCGCCTTCATAATCCCCTACATGCTCTGGATGGCATACGATGTCTCAAGGCGTATGCTCTCACTCTCCACGACGCTTCATCATTGTAGAATCTGACCCCATCTTAGCATCTGATCCACGATATGACAAGTTCAGCAGATATCTGTCACCTGGTTGGATCTTCGGCCGCAAGATCGATGCCTCCGACAACCAATACTACGTCTTCCGAAAGAACCTCCCCTACATGTGCTCGCTCCTCCTCTTCCACCCGCTCTTAAGAAGGGCATGGAACGCCGTGTACCCGACCAAGGGTAGACCCCAAACATCCCAAAGCCGCCTCGACCAGCGCGCATCCTTCGACTACGTCTTCGCATTTATATTCTTAGCAGCCCTGCATGGAAGCTCGGCGCTGAAGGTCTTATTTATCCTCTATATTAATTACCAGGCGGCGACAAAGCTTCCAAGGAAGTATATCCCTGCGGCTACTTGGATTTTCAACATCTGCACCTTGTTCGCAAACGACCTGTCGAATGGATATCAATTCAGGAATATGGCCAACTACATCTCGCCACCAGTAACAGCTATTGTCGGAAACGGGATAAAAACAGTTGACTCGGAGCTGATGTACTTTGGCGACTGGCTTGATAGCTTTAAAGGAATCTTGGCCCGGTGGGAAATTCTCTTCAACATTACTATTCTGCGGCTCGTCAGCTTCAACCTTGACTACTACTGGAGTCTTGACCGAAGCAACTCCAGCTCCCTGGAGGTGAGTTAACTGAAATCAGCAAGTCCTATTTGTATAATCATATTCTAATACATCAAGAAGAAGCAACTGGACCCCGCCAACCTTTCCGAGAGAGATCGTGTCTACATCCCGGCGGATGTTAAAGACTTCTCCTTCCGTAACTATATCGGCTACGTTATCTATGCACCGTTGTACTTGGCGGGTCCTATTCTCACCTTTAATGACTACATCTCGCAGCAAAGGCATCGCCCCGCCACCATTGAGACTTCGCGCACTATCCGATATGCTATCCGTTTGCTTCTGGTGTTCCTGGCAATGGAAGTAATGCTCCACATCAATTACATTGGCGCAATCGGCAAGGCCAACCCGGATTGGGGCTCCTATACCGCAGGCCAACTGGGCCTCTTATCCTTCCTCAACCTGCACATCATCTGGTTAAAGCTTTTACTCCCCTGGCGACTCTTCCGACTCTGGTCGCTCGTCGACGGCATCGACCCCCCGAGAATATGGTCCGATGTGTCAACAACAACTTTAGTACCCAGCTCTTCTGGCGCGCATGGCACCGCTCGTATAACCGGTGGCTGGTCCGGTACATCTTTGTACCCCTGGGAGGCGCCTCGTTCCGTAACTGGCGAGCTACGGTGCGGTCCATTGTGACGTACCTGGTCGCCTTCACTTTCGTGGCCTTGTGGCACGATATCAAGATGCGGCTCCTGATCTGGGGATGGCTGATTGTCCTCTTCATGATACCGGAGTGGACCGCGACCCACCTCTTTCCCAAACGAAGGTGGGAGCAATGGCCAAATCAGTATCGGATGTTATGCTGTGTGGCAAGCGTGGGGAATGTCTTTATGATGGTTTCCGCCAACCTGGTTGGCTTTGCCCTTGGCCTGGACGGCTTCTTGATCATTTCACAGCACATCCTGCACGACTGGTCTGGTACGTTGAGCATATATATTGTCTTTTCCCCGTCATCTATGACAGTCACTTACCCCCGGAACAGGTGTTATTTTCCTCTTTGCGGCCTTTTCAAGCCTCTTTGTGACCGTGCAAATTATGTTTGAGGTTCGCAAAGCGGAGCGGCGCCAGGGAGTCGTGATTAAGTGCTAATCAGTGTATCACCACCGCGATTGTGTACATGGTCCCGGGTCTCGGGGATATTATAATTGAAATTGTACGGCAGGAAGGATATGTATAGCAATGAGCGATGTATACCACATAGAAAGTGGACTCCTTGTCCACTTTTGTTACAACTCACAATCGTCACCAAATCGGACTGGGAATATCTTGCTATTAATTATGCATTATGTTCAAGTTACCAACCCAAGCTAGGACTCATACGTATTGGGTATCTGACGATTCCATTCCATCCAATCCGCACTTTACACATTGCGCATCATTAATAGGGTGTCCAAAAAAAAAACCCCTAACGTCTAACGCCGCATCTGTCTAAAATAGCGAAACCATGGGATCTTAATATAACCGATCAGGTGTCTCAGAGCTTGGCCCTGTGGCGTACTTGTTCCCGATGGCATTCATCTCCGCGTCGTCGTTGACCGGCTGCTGGGCAAACTTGCCCTCCTTGCCCAGCTTTGTCTCGGTCACTCACTTGCGGAGGCGGATAATGCCCCAGACGATGCAGAAGATGATGACCTACCAACCGCGATGCCAAAGATGTAGGCGGCGACGATGCCCCGACCGTTAACCTCCTCATAGTCGATGAAGTATACGTAGACGCCCTGGGCCGCGTAGGTGACGAAGGCGAGACCGAGGTACAGGGCGAGGATGAAGATCAACTACGGGATACGGACCCAGAGCGGCGGGCTCGTGCGGGGGACGACGATCTCAAACAGCGGGAAGAGACTGTTCAAGCCATGCTGGCTGATGTTGGACCAGGCCGTGAACTGGATGGAAAACCAGGGGCCATCGTAAAGGACGACCCAGTAGACGATAGTGATGAGGAACGGGTAGGTGACGATGGTGGAGTCGAAGAGACCGTGGATGGCCTGCAGCGGACGGGGGAAGCTGTCGTGGAGAACCGACCACAGCAAGAGAACTTGGTAAGGCTTAGGTGATAACATGGTATGCAAGAGACGATGAGTGCTAAGAAAGGAGGTTTTAGAGATACGAAGAAGAAAAATAAGAGGGCACAAGGTCCATTTAAGTAGTCTGATGTAGAGCTCTAAGCCAAGGTCTCGTGATCGAATACACTGATTCGTCCACTTCTGCATCTCCGAAATAAAGGAGCTGGTCAAGAGTGACGCCTCCCTTAAAGGCGGCCCCTACTGACTTCTCTTCTATAAAATTCTACATACCCCTGACCTTCATTCCAGACCGGTGTACCATGTAGCGATGGGGGAGGGAGGGGAATAACCTGCTACTAGTAGCTAACTAACTGTCCCTTAAGATCGACATTATCGCTAATCAGTTATATTTAACTTTAACAAATATAAACCCCTACTTAAGTAATTGGGTATCTCACATAAGGAACCATTATCTTCAGGGCTTCAGAATTGTTCTGCACTATCCACTTTTGTAGGCAATCCTCTGACTTAGGCTGGGCTGCCCATTAACCACTCCCCAAATTTCTCCTCAAGTGGCTAACACTCCGCCAAAAGACCTACGACACTACATATACGCCGACAGATCGAAGGATGTTCGAGATATAGCTCTCTATTGCACCACATATAGCTATTAATAGCGGTATTAAACTGTAATAGTCTCTCTAGTTGGGATTAGTAGAGTGATAGCTAATTAATATTATTGCGACGGTTTTATATCCATTTATAACGGCTAATAATAATAATATCCGACTAATAGTGTCTTCTGTACTTATAGCGTCTTTAGCAAGCGGCAGCTTAACGATAGCCTCGCGCCCCCTCCTAGCGGCCCACAATAGCGGTATCTAACTATAGTTATCCTTCGAGTCCACATCGACACCTTCAATAGCAAGCAGTAGCTTGACAATAGTCTCGTGCCCTTTCGCGGTGGCCCACGATAGCGGCGTCCAACCATAGTTATCCTTCGAGTTCACATCCACGCCTTCGACAGCGAGCAGCAACTTGACAACAGCCTCGTTCCCGTTCGCGGCGGCCCACAATAGCGGCGTCTGGCTATACTCTGTATCATCCGAGTCCACATCGACACCTTTTTATGGCGAGCAGCAGCTTGATAATGGCCTTGCTTCCGTTCTCGGCGGCCCACGATAGGGGCGTCCGACTATATTGTAAGGGTTGGGGCGGCATGCCCAACCTTTCAATAGATCTCCCGGCTGCGCCAAAAAGATCAAACAATTCAAGTAAACCACATTACTCAATCGTGCCGCACAACAGGTTATAAGGGAGGTCCTGCGCCGCAGCGCAGCGAGCCCTCGGCAAGCCCTCAGGCTAGCGCACATCCTTACATATATATAGAATCTTTAGAGTCCGCATCAATACCTTTAACATCGAGCAGCAGCTTGACAACGCCCTCTCGACCCATGCCGGTGGCCCATAATAGCGGCGTCTAACTACAGTTATCCTTTGAGTTTACATCGACTCCTTTTATAGCGAGCAGCAGCTTGATAATAGTCTCGTGCCTGTTTCTTGCGGCCTATAATAACGGCATCTGACTATACTCAGTATCCTTCGAGCTAATATTAATACCTTTGACATTAAGTAGCAGCTTAATAACAGCCTTATACCTATTCTCTACAGCGAGTAATAATAGCATCTAATTATAGTTATCTCTTAAGTTAATATTTATACTTTCAATATTAAGCAGCTACTTTATAGCAGTCTTATATCTATTTATAGTAGCTTACTATAGTAGTATTTAATTATAGTTATTCTTTAAGTTTAGTATACTAATAGATATGATAAAAAGAATACAGTAGATTAAGATAATATATAAAACTAATTTATAAGGCCTAATAAAAATCCTAGTAATAAGACTAAAAGCTGTAAAAAAAGACAGTATAGTAATTACTCTTTTATCTACTAAGTAGTATTCAAATAGTATTTAAGTTACACTAAATAAATATAATAAAGTAAGAATAAATAGAAGTATAGATATTATAGTTATATAAAAAAGTGAAATAAAAAAGAATTAAAACTTTAAATTTTTTTTATTTTTTAGAGGAGAAAAGTAACTAAAGGGAAATATAAATTAGCTAAAAATAGTATAACTTTAATTTAATACTATAGTATTAAGCTATAAGGTAGATTAACTCTAGCTAATTTTATCTTACCTTTTTTATTTATTATATATATTAAAATATTAAATTTCTACTATATTATACTATTAAAGCTTTTCTTTTTTTTATTATAGATATCTATTACTATCTATTTTATTATTAGTCTTATTATTAGCTTTATTATAAGTTTAGCTTTTTCTTAATTTTATTAATAGCTAGCTAAAGCTAAAAACTTTAAAAAATTTAAAGTTTTTTTTAGCTGTTTAAAGTTATCTTTATTTATAAAACTAACTTAAAAACTCTTTATTAAAAAGAAAAAATAATAAGAGTCTTTTATATATATAATTATTTCTATTTACTAAATATAATATACTCTATATAAAGTTTTTTGAAGATATCTTTTTTAAAAGTATTTAAGTTTTTACTATATAGTATTTATTTTACTACTATATTAATAATATAGCTAATATAGTAAACTTATTACTTTTTTTAGTTAAAGCTAAATTCTAATATAAGCTTTTCTATTAAAGTTTTATTATTATCAGTATTATTTAATATAAAATATTTAAGTTTATTACTGATTTTATATTCTTAAATAATTTTAATAATCTACTTAGTAATATTCTTATCTATATATTACTCTATAAGTTTAAATAGACTAAAAATATACTTTTATAGCTAATTATTAGAATTTCAATATATATATATATAATACTATATAAGATATATTAGTTATTAAACTTCTAGCTCTTATACTAAATATAAATTTATTTTAAACTCTTTTATAAAATATTTTTTACTTTTTTTATATTATTAGTAAATTCTTATTCTATAATAATATATATAGTTATATTAGTAATATTAGCTTTTATAATCTTAATAGATAGATTAAAATAGTTAAAAATATCTTAAAGATTTTAATTATTAATAATTAAAAAGAGTTAATTAGAATTAATAATTTAGTTAATAAGTTTCTATTAAAATACAGTTTTATTAAAATATTTAATTAGTGTATTAATTAAATTTTATTTTTTTAGCTCTTTAAAATTTAACTGTAAAATTATTATAATAAACTAATATACTTTCTTAAATATCTATATAAATCTTTACCTTTTATCTATTAGATTTATAATATTATTATAGTCTGTATATAGATAACTTTTAGTATTTTATAATACTATAATAATATAACTCTTTAGTTTTAGCTGCTTTTACTTAATATAAAGATAATATATCTATTAGTATTTCTATTTCTAAATATACTAAATATTATAGCTAAACTGGTATATCCATTAATATATTTAACTATCTCTTTCTATTAAAATTCAGTTTTTATAAAGCTAAAAGAGTTATTAATTATCTTTATCTATATATTTTAAAATAAATATAGTTAACTTAGTAAAATAAAAAGTAGCTATTTTAATTTAGAGTAGTAATATAAGTAATAGTAAAACTTTTAGAATAAACTTATTTAAACTTTATATATAGATAAAATAGAGTAGTGAATTAATATTATTATATTATTATAGATAATAGAAAGCACTTAAAGTATATTCTATTTTATATAGAAATCCAGGTATTTTTAAACCTTATTTAAATTTTTTATTTCTTTTTATAATTTCCATATATAAAATATATAGAAGGAGCTTTATAGTATAGATATAGAAATATTAAAACCTATATAAAATAAAATAAAATAGATATAAATTTATATTATAAATTTATATATAGATTTTATAATATAGATTTAAACTCTATAATTATTACTATTTTATAGTAGTAATAATTACTTTTATAAAAACTATAGTATAGCTATCTTTATAGTAATAATAATACTATTATTATTGCTATTATTAGCTTTATTATCTTTTTTATTAAGAATAGCCTTATTATTATTTTAGTTATAAAAAAAAGCTAAAGCTAGAGAAAGTTATTATATTATTACTATCTTTATTATTATAGAAGTATTCAGTTTAAGAAAGTAACTTAAAGAGATATTAAACTTACTAAATAGCTTTTTAAACTTTAAGATTAAAGTTAGTATTAATAATAAAGCTGTTATTATATTAACTAAAAAGGTTAAAATACTATTAACTAAAGTTTTTCTATATTTAAAAAGTTATTCTTTAGATTTATTAGCTTAAGTTACTACTTAAATATATAAATCTTCTTTATAGTACTATTAATAGTAATTTCTTTATTTAAAGATAACTACTTTTCTTTTAGCTTCTTTATCTCTTTTTTTTAAAATAGTATAATAACTGTAAAGCTTATAGTAATAACTCTTTTTAGTCTTATTCTTTATACTATTTTTATACTATAATTAGATTTTTATAAGGCTTAAGCTTATAATATAACAGCTATTAGACTTAATAATTTTACTATAATATTAAACTTTAAAGAGAGTATTAATATATTATATACAGTTAAAATAGAAGGTAGTAATTTAACTCTTTAGAAGTATAGCTTCTATAATAATTAAGTAAACCTACCTAAAGGCAGTATATAAGAGCAAGTTAAGAATATTACTGTATTTTATATTAAAATACTATATTATATTAAAAGTATCTTAAAATTAAGTTTTAAAAGAAAAAAGAAATTTAAAGGTGGGATTTATAGCTTTTTAATACTTCTACTATATTATTATAAGCTTTATAACTATAGGAATATTATTTAAAGAATAGAAGTCAGTTTTCTTAAAGTTTAATATAATATTATATATATTAAAGCTAATATTAAAGATTTTTTAAAATATTAATATAAAGTTAAGATATAAAAAAGTAAGATTACTTTTATAAAAAGACTGCTAAATAATAGCTTAATAGATACTTTTAAATAGCTAAAAAACTCTAATATCTATTAGCTATATAAGGTATATTAAATAAGGCAGTAATATTATAATAATAATATTGAAATAAATATAGTACTTAATAAAGATATAAGAGGAATATTCTATAAAGCTATTAATAATAAGCAGCTTTTAAATCTTATTATTATTATTATAATAATTAGAAGAAATTAAAACCTTTATTATTTTTATACTGTTAATATAGAGCTACTTATTATATTTAAATTAGTTATTAAAAATAGCTTTATACTTTATTATTTAAACTGACTTTATTTAAAAAATACAGTTAAATTTATAAAACCAGTTAAAGTTAATTTTAATATTACTAAATACAGTATTATAAGAGAATAATTATATAACTTTTATACTTTATAAATAGTCTCACTTTATAAATATTATATAAATAGCTTAAGTTAGAGTTTTTCTTAAAAATCTCTTTTTCTTTTTATAAATAATTATTTTACTTAAGTTATACTTAATTTTATTTATACTCTTATTTTATTATAGATATTAAACTTTATAAAGTAAAAGTTATTATTAGTTTTAATTATAGTAAAGTTTTTAATTAGAAATAATCTAAAGATAAACTAAAGAGATATTAAGTTTTTTATAGTATTTTTAATACTAAAAAGAATATAAGATTTATAATTAGTAGAGTTAAGAATTTTAAGATATATAGTATATATTATATATACTATAATAACCTTAACTATTTCTTTTAAGTAGTTAATTTATAGACTAACTTTATTTTTATTTTAAGCTTTTAAAAGGCTAATTTAATATATAGTAATAAGATTTTTAAAATCTTTAAAAAAGGTAATAATATTAGAGATATTAAAAGCTTTAAAAAACTTTTAGAATTTCTTAATAGCCTTAAGAAATATATAATAAAGCTAAGAATAATCCTTTTAAAATTAAATATACTAAGTTTTTAATAAAGATGTTAAATTTAAATCTATTTACTATTTTAAGATATTAGCTATTTCTTCTATTTATTTTTTTAAAATAGAAAAGTCAGTTTATTCTATCTATATTATATATATATAATAAGAGTATTATTTTCTGTATCTATAAGTATATAAAATTAGCCTTAAGAGTAGTTAGTATTAAAATTAGAACTTTTATACTTCTTTATTTATTTAAAGACTTTAAATATACTAACTTTATAAATATAAATAGTATTATAAAAGAAAAAAAAGCTATTATTACTATAGAAACTTAAAGTATAGTTACAGCTTATAAAAATAACTTTAATAGCTTTAATATCTTAAAGTTAGTTAATAGTATTAGTAGAAATTATCTTAATTAATTACTATTTATTTTAATATTTTAATATTAATAAATATATTGAATTTATATATTAAAAGTAGGTATTTCTATTAAGATTTATTATTTAATAGATTAATAGCTATTTTAATCTATTAGTAGCTAGAATATAAATATCTTTCTATTAATAGCTTTTACTAATTAATACTAGTTTTTTTCTTCTTTAATAATAAAAAACATAATATACTTATTTTAATAGTTTTATAAGACTTTAAAATAGTAGGGTATTCTAGCTTTTTCTAGCTATTTTAAATTTTTCTAGTCTATTAAGTAATTTATCTATTTAGAATCTATAGCTAAATAAATTATCTATAGCTATCTAATTAATTTTATACTTAAGTAATAAAATTATACTTAATATTAATATTTAACTTTTTATACTTTTATAGTATTTTATTAATTAGCTAGAGAATTACTTAAAATACAATAATTATATTATTAAAGCTTTTAATTTAAGAAGTTTAAAAGGCTTATATTTTTATTCTCTATATAATAAGATAAAAAGAAAGAAATATATTTATTTTAATACTTTAATAAATTATATAAAAGTAAAGTATTAAAATTTTATTGTAATAAACTTAAGTATTTCTATATAAAATATTAATGTTTATTAGAGGTTTTTAAAATTAACTAAAGTTTATTTATAGTATTTTCTATTTTATTTTTAATTTTCTTTCTTATATTAAAAGTATAAAAGCTATTTTTACTTTAGTTTAAATATATTAATATAAAGTTTATTTCCTACTAAAGATGAATATACTATAATATTATATAACTTTCTATTTATAATATATATAGTTATAAATCTATATATTTCTATATCTATTTATAGATACCTTTAGTACTTAAAGCTAAATAATAATTATATTATAATACTCTCTATTTATTTAGATATCTATTTTCTATAAATAATATTCTTTTTTCTACTTAAGCTTATTACTAACTAATATAACTTTATATTCTATAGACTAAAGGAATACTATAATAAAAAGTACTTAATATATAAAAACTTTTTAATTTATAATTAGTAATAAAATTATATATAATTACTAGCTATACTATATTATTGCAGATTTATAATAAAAGTTATACTACTTTTATAGTACTTTTTATATCTATATTATATTATCTTTATAGGTATTAAGTTAGTATATTTACAGTTATAATAACTTCCTATTAAAAACCATTATAAAAATAAATTAAAAAGATTCTTAATAAATTTAAAAGATATTAGCAGCTAGCTTTTTATAACTATTTTTAGTTTTTATTAAAGCTAGAAATATTATAAAAGTCTCTTTAGAACACTTAAAAGTTTTATTATAAAGTTCTCTTAAAGAGTTTAAAGTTAAGGTATAAATATCTAGTAAAAAATAAATAAAATTATAGATATTTAGTTCTTAATTTAATTTTTTTTATATAATTAGTTTCTAATAAAACTCAAAGCTTTTTAATAAGATATTTATCTATTAATATAAATGCTATTATATATATTTAAAGACGAGAAATACTATTAGTTTAATTATTTATATCTATTTTAGTAATTTATTTAGTGTAATTACTAGTATATAAGTAATTAACTATTTATTATACTATTAAAAATAAGTAATTATTTATATTATACAATTTAGATACTTTCTATATAATATTTTAATAGAAAGAGTAATGTAATTAAAGAATATATACTATCTTAAATAATTTAATATAAGTAGTATAAAATACTAAAGATTAGCTGTATATAATAACTTTATAAATAAATATTCTCTATTTCTTATAGATAAATATAAAGTTAGTGAACTTTTTAGCTTTTTATATTTTATAATATAAATTAAATTATATTTCTTTAGAAGTTTTAAAAATAAAAAGATACTTTATAATTTTTAAAATAGTCTACTAAAAGTTTATTACTATAATACTCTTAGAGGAAATATAATTATTAGAATAAAGAATATATAGATTCTAAAAGTATAGCTTTATATAGAAATTAAAATAGTAAAGTCTTTTAAACTATTTTAATTAAACTAAAGAATTAATATTATTAAGAATTCTAAGTATAAAGAAAAGAAACCTTGAAAAATAAAGCTATTAATATAAAAAGTAAGATATTAAGTTAAAATTTAAATTTATTACTTAATATTTAGGCTTTTTTAGCTTTACTTAATATTATTGGATAGATTAAAGCTATATATAGTATTTTTAAATAATAGAGATAAATAGTTAATACTATATTTAGTAATAAAAATAATAATAGCTAAATAATAAGGTTATTATATATTAACTTTTACCTTAAGCTTTAATTTAACTGTTTTAACTTTAACCTTACTATCTATAGTTAATAACCTTACTATTTACAGTTAATAATCTTACTGTCTATAAGTAATAACTTTAAGATAGTAATTTTATTCTAAATAATAAGATATAAAAGAAATTAATATCTTCTATTATTAAAAGGCTAACTTTCCTTCTAATAATTACCTAATTTTTTTAACTTCTATTATAGCTATTTTAATTATCTGCTAAACCTTATAATTTAATACTAATAGAAACCTAAAGTATACTAATTACCTTTTATATCTATATAATATTAAGTATTAATATAATACTAAAAATAAAGTAGAGAAAATAAAATACTCTATATATTGCTAATTTCTTTAGAGCTATAAACTTTTCAGTCTATTAAGATTCTCTCTTTAATTAGAGTCTATTTATTGAGTATTTAATAGAAGATTATATTAACTATCTTTAGCTGTAATCTCTTTCTAAATAATACTAATAGATTGAATTTATAGAGAAATTAAATTACTTATATTAATCTATTATTTATTTAAATAGAAAAAGCTGCTTTATTAATATTAGCTTAAGCTTTTAAAACTAAAAGGCTAATTTAAAAGAAAAAGAACTTTATTAATAGTATTAATATAGAGATATTTAACTTTTAGTTTAAAGAGCTTTTATATTATATAGAGGTAGTATAAATAATAGCTAGCTAGAATACTAATTAAAAGGCAGATTTAAATAAGAGTTAATATAGATATTAGGAATTTTAAAATGTTAGATTAAGTTATTAAATTTATAACTCTAAATATTAAGATTAAAATAAGGTGAAAAAGTTAGATAGAATTTTAATAAATGGAAAAAAAAGCAGCTTAAAACTTAAACTTAAATTTTAGTAATTATAATATATATAATAAAAATGCAGTAAATTTAAATATTAAGTTCTCTTATTAAGAGTAATTAGTTACTATTATTTTCTAATTTTTAATAGATATAAAAGTTACTATTTAGTTAACTTTAAGAAATATTATAAATAGAATAATATTACTACACTTTATATATTATCTTATTTATTTTATCTACTTTAGCCTTTTAATATTAAATATTTTAAGCTCCTTAAAAAAGCCTATAGTTAAGAAATTAAATAGTTAATTAAATACTTTATAATTTATATTTTAAAAATTAAGTTTTTTTTAGCTTTTTATATTATTTATTAAGCTGCTATAATAGAAAGTAATATTAAAGAGAGTTTTTAAGAGGCTAAACTTACTTTTTTAGACTTAAAAAATATTATATTAAAGCTTAATATATAGCTATAAACTTTAATACTAAGTAAGAAAGAGATTAGCCTTTTAACTTTTAAGTCTTAAAAATTTTAAAGATAGTTCTTAAAGCTAACTTATAATTTAAATACTTTAAAAAATAAGTTAGAAGATATTAAAGTAGCTTTTTAATATTTATTCTTAAAGTGCTTAAGTTATTTTCTAAAGAAATAAAAATAATAATATATTAAATAGTATTATTAAAGTTTAAAAACTAAATTCTTTAATAGATAAATAAGACTTTTAATAAGTAGTATAAAGTGAAAGAAATCTACCTATAAAATAAAGAGAAAATAACTTTAAATAAAAAAAGAAATAAAATAAATTAAACAGATATTAATATATAGATAGTAGCTAAATTATTAAAAAGTAATAGTTAATAAAGATTAATACTACTAAAGAAAAAATACTATAGAATATATAGAAAAACTAATTATAATATAAGAATCTATTAAGCTATAGTTAAAACTTTTAAAAAAGAGTATAGTAATTAGTTTTAATTAATTAATTATATTATTATAGTTTTATTAAAGTTTTAATTTTAAAAGTTTTAATTTTTAAAATATTTACTTATTTAAAATATTTACTTTTATATATATTAACTTTAACTTATTTAATACTTATATTACTAAGTATGTTTAAATTTTCTTTTTTAATATTAAATATATTATAAAATTAACTTTAATAACTAATTATACTTATTATTTAGCTATATTAATAAAGCTAAATTATAGCTAAAAAGAATTATTTTTTATATTAATAATATTATAAGAGTTAAAGTAATAAGTAGTGGGCGGGAACAAAAGACACTAGAAACACACAACCTACCTAAAAGGCAGCTTTAATAATAACTGAAGGCGTAATGTATCTGCTATAGCAGATAGAGGTCGGGACTAAAGGCGGGAAAATAGATTAAATAAATAGGACTAATAACTACTGCATTCAGTACTATTTAATTAAACGGTTTACTAAAAGAGACTGAAGAAAAAATAGACTAGAAAAACTGTAAATTGAGCTGAAGACTGATTATAACTAAGGATGTAGTCAGATAGCTGTCCTTATAATTATCTTACAAGAGAGATAATTTCTACTTACTTCTATCTATACATTCAAGCTCTTTTATAGGCTCTAATAGGTTAGGCTACTAGTCTCTATACTGTATAGCCTTTCCTATTAAAGAAAGCTGTAGCAGTCTTAGCTCTAGCTGCAGTAAGAATTTAATTAAATAACTAATATCCCTAAAGACTGTAAATTCCCTACTCAGTAATATACCTAATCTTATAATAAATCTTCTAGCTGTACTAAAAAGATTAACTAATTTAAGTAAGTTAATATTACTTAATTATACTATATAACAGATTATAAAAGAAGTTTTATACTGTAGTACAGTAAGTTTTTAGTAAGTTTTTAGGCTAGTATATATTCTTATAATTATTTCTCTCTCTTTAATAGTATATCTTAAACTGCTTATTTATTAGTAAGTATAGTAAACCTCTTATACTTTAGGTATATAGAGTCTCTTATACTTTAAGTATATAGAGCTTCTTCTTATAGACTGTATATAGAGCTACTAATACTATAGCTTAAGAAACTTAATATCTATATATATATATACTAGTAGAATTAAGCTAGTTCTTTAGCCTATAAGAATAACTACTATTATTAACTCTTAAAGCTTAAATATCTTAAGAGTTTTATAACTTATTATAGTTATAAAGTTAAATTAATATAATAACTTAAATCTATAACCTTTTATATAGCTATAGGATTTAATATATACTTAAATAATTATAAGAGTTAGAGCAGTATACCTAACCTTATAATAAATCTTCTAGCTATACTAAAAAGATTAACTAATTTAAGTAAGTTAGTATTATTTAATTATACTGTATAATAAGTTATAAGAGAGGTTTTATACTATAGTATAATAAGTTTTTAATAATTATTAAGAATAAAATTAATATTATTATCTATATTTATATTCTTATTATAAACTTTAATAAGAAAAAGCTTTTTAGTAATTATAGCTTAAAAATTACTTCTAAAAATAAGCTTACTATTATTTTTACTATTAGTAATTTAAGTATTAATATTAATAATACTATAGAAAAAAGTAATTTTATTAAAGCTTTTAATATTACTTTTTAAAACTTTAAGTTTATAAATTACTTTATTTATATTTATATTTTAAAGAATTATAATAGTAAAATTACTTTTACTTAAAAAAAACTACATAAGATTCTAGCTAAAAAGATTTATTTTATACTTAATATTAAAGCTATTTATAAAAAGCTAGTTACTTTTATCTAACTTTTAAAATTACTACTCTAATAGCTTTAATAGCTTTATATTATAATACTTTAAAATACTTAATAACTACCTTATAAACTATAAATTTAATTTAGATAAAATACTTTAAGAGAGTTTAATAAAAACTATTAAAAGTAATACTATTTACTTTTATATTATTAACTTATTAAAAAGCTTTTATAATAAAGCTATTATTAAAAATAATATTCTAAATCTTTAGATATATTAATATCTTTTAATTTATAATATAAACTTATAGTATACTAATTTATTTTTTAGATTAATACTGCTAATTTCAGTATTAATATCTATTTATTTATTATTCTTACTTTTTTTTAACTAATACTAATTATATAGAAATATCTATATTTATTATAAAAAGAAAACTATTATTAATATAAATACCTATATTAACTTAAATAAAAATCTCTTTTTTTCTAACTTTTAACTTATCTATTTCTTTAAACTAAAATTATTTTAACAGACTAATATTTTATTTTTTCTTTCTTTATTATCTTTCTCTATTATATTAATATTTTCCCTAATTATTTATCTTTTATAACTTTACTCTTTACTCTATTTATAGTATTTATATACTAGCTATTTTAAATACTACTTTAGTAGGTAAGCTTTAGCTTTTTTAAATACTATTAAATAGTAAAATCTAATTATTTTTATAATAAAATAATTCAGTCTACTTATAACTAGCTCTATTAATCTTATAGTTATATTTATTTTAGTATACTTTAGCAGCAGGAAGGGACGGAAACAACACCCAACTCATTAACTTACCCTAGGGGAAATGCACAAAGAGTCGTCGCACAGGCGTCTTGGCCGGTCAGCCCGAAGCTGCACCAGATTACGCGTTTGAGGTCGGAGCAATCTGAGGTTTATGTCTCCTGATAGGGAAGCATCTCATGAGATAGAATATCGGGTCGGTCGCAGGAGAGTTCGCTGGCAAGGCATCAATTGGGCCTGCGGCAGCCCGATATCTGGGGGAGGTTGAAGACAGAGGTTGGACAGGGAACGTAGTGACGGCAAGAAGGTTCAAATAAATCTCTCAAAAATGAAGGCAATAAATTAATGAAAATCCTCTGCTGCCTCGAGCCCTTACGGACTCTCTGACTTCCAGCAGGAATTTCTAAAGAATTGAAATTCGATGATGTCTCTTCCAAACAGATCCCTTCCCTCCCTTTTAACCTGATCCGGACCACCCTAGAGACATCCCTGCTGGCAACCAGCTAGCCCAAGCGTTCCCAACCGCCTGTCACAATACTAAGTATATAAATATAATTTCTTATTAGCTAATTCCTTAAGGGGAATTAAGTTTAAAAGATATTAATTAATAAGGAATTTTCCTCTAGTTAAAATTAAATTAATAATCTTTATAAAAATAGCTTTATAATAAACTACTTTACTCCATTAAACAATCATACAGCTTTAAGCCTGCCACTTTCAGTAACTCTTGTTGCTATTTCTTGCTGCCCATTTACCAGGAAATCCAGTGCCGCTTTATAGCGCCACCCTGGCGCACAGACCGCTGAGTCGCCTGGATGTACCTGCTCTGTCACTCACTCACTATTGGCCGTGACACCCTGCTGTGCCGCCCATGTACACGCTAAGCTCCACCGCGACTGTTTTCTGTTTTCTGCATTTTGCTGCCGGATCCCTAGACGCCAGCTGAACAATGGACAGACAAGTACATAAAAGAGGTTGTTTGCCCACCTAGCAGTAGGACGCTGTTGTTCCCACATCTGCATCACTTTGACACATTGTCCACAATAAAGCAACACAATTTTCCATCCACCTCAGTCGAGTCTGATGACTCTTTCAGCGATCGGGATAGCGTGTTCGATGTCGGCTTGAACCAACCCTCAGACGACGGCACGGACCTCAGTGACATTGACGGAGATGCTGATGATGGATCGAAGCTTCACAACGGCAACGCCTTCTCTCCGGAGTATTACCTTCGCATGGAACAGGAGTTCGATGGAGATCGAGTAGCCGACAAACGCTACGCCCGCGCGCACGACCAAACAACTCGACGGAATTGAGTGGCGGTGGAACGAGTGTGTACCTCCATTACTCCCCTCTTATTTTATTCTACTAACGGCTTCAGGTACTGCAAATTCACTCGACGGGACCCCGTGCATACTATACATAATATCTCTATTAATACAGCTAGTGCCTTCTTCCGATGGGTTATGAAGCAGACAACCGGACACAAGGGGCGGAAGCTCCCTGGCCTGAAATCCTTCTATTCCCTTGAACTTTATTGGAAGGATTTCCGACTAGTATATCGCAGGCTCACAAAAAAGAGGATTGATCGCGATTTAGATGACAAAATGCTGAATGTAAGATTCCCTTCGCCTTGAATACTCCCGGAGGCTCATCATCACTGCTTAGGTCATCAGAGAACTTGCGGAGGAATATGGCCTCAGTTATCAGCGCCGGGAGAACAGATGCATGTCAATGCGTGACCTTGAGCTGCAGGCTGAAACCACCATGGATACTACCCGGAAGAAATTTCGGATTGGCGAGCATCGCATCGCTGCCCTACTTTTCCTCTTACTCATTGCTCCAAGTGGATCCAGGCCAGAAGCACTTCTGCACCTGCGTTATGGAGACATTAAAGTTGTCTTGTCTCGGGACCCAGACGGCGGGCCTCATAAAGCCTTGATCCGCTTTTCGCTTCATTTCACTAAGACTTTTCTCGGGCCGAAAGCAGCGTAAGTGACCGCTCTCTGTTGCAATGTTCTACGCGTTTCTCACACTAACTGGCAATACAGAAACGAGATGACCATTCCGGAGTCTTTGTTTAATCCATATTTTCTGCTCTATCCCCACAGTCTCCTTCTTGGCCTGCTTTTTCGACACAAAGCCTTTGAGGCTCCAAGCCTCACTACTCCCGAACTCTTGAGCAAACTCGATATCCATCCTGACGAGTACGAGTTGCCACTTCCATTAAAGGAGTCTATAGATAAAATCTTCATCTTCCGGCAGGCCATTAAGACTGCTTTCAACAGTTATGAGATATCAGCAAACAAGCGCATAACATATTCGATGATATCGAGTTGGACGAAAAGGATAGGCGTACTTGCAGGCTTTGGCCATACGGTGATCCTATATACACTACGTTACACCACTGCCAACGCGCTTGATCAATCCGGTGAGCACCCCGTTCTAGTCATAGAACTCTACACTGTGAGATAAGACAGCCGTTAACAGGAAGTTAGTGAATGTTAGCAACGGAGTACGCGATCTACTCCTCGGACACGGGAGCTCGGACGTTTTCAGGAAACATTACCTCAGTCGGGTTGTTACAGTTGACACAATGGCTGTTGTGCGCCAGACGAAGCCGCAAGAAGCTTTAATGCACCAGGCTACGAGCATCGGACACTCCAAAAGCAAACGACGCCCTGTCGACCTCACATCTGAACAGGTCACCGAAGTCGACGGCCACCCCCAAATCCAGAAGCTCCTTCAACGTCAACGGGCGCTTCGTCAAGAAACAAACAGGTCCGCAAAAGACCGGATGAGACTTGAATCCATCACCAAGAGACTTCAGAGCGAAAGAGCGAAGCGACAGCGGGAATTCACGCAGCAGGTGCGGAACGATTGGTCTCGAGAGCAGGCCGTGGTCGACATAGAGCGACAGCTGGCTGGGAAATCCTTCGAGGAGCTACCCCCATCAACATGCGTCACCGACTCTCATCCCGCCCAGAGACGCTTGGTCGACGCTTTGAAGGCACCTGTAGCGAGCACAATCGAGGACGAATTCCGCCGCCGTGACGAAGCGATTCTGGCAGTCATGGCCTACTGCACCATTCAGGAAGGACCGACGACTTGCTGCCGTCTAGACCAATCGATCAGCAAAGGAGATGTTTCTCAGGCGGCCAAGACATCGAATAAGAGCCATCAAACACATAAAGAATTGGCAGATGCAATTACTTCAGTCTTCATTAACAATAAGCAAGAACGACCCCGAAGATGCTTTATTTGTGTTGGCAGGGCTACCTCTCTCCCGTCTTCCGATCCAGATATCCAAAATCTCATCAAACCGTTCTACGCATCCGGCGATCTGAGCAAGCATTTCAGACGACATCACCTCTCTAACATCCAGGACGACGAAGAGCTATACTGTCGTCTCTGTCAATTATCCTTGGATAAAAAAATGCATCTTCAAAATCACGCTATGAGAATACATGGAACTGTCTCATAAATGTATATAGCCATCACTTTGTTAGAACCTAATGTGGCGTGCTGATGAATATCTAATCATTAAATTTTGCAAAGGAATCTGCCTTCTCTGGCCACGCTGTCTGCATAGTGCCGGCTAACTTATGTGGCCCTTACTTGGCCCTCCAACCAGGTTGCCAACCGCTCCTTGCCCATCAATCTAGCGAGATCAACGTATGACCAGCAGCCATCCCCAACCACAGCATCCTTTTTTGCTCCCAAGTCAAAGAGGAGTGAAATAGTTTCCAGAGCCTCCTTTTCTGCAAGCTGGAGAGCATATACAACAGGCGTCGCCCCATCCATATCTTCAATATCAACTTCAACCTCAAAATCTTGAACAAACTTGATAATCTCCTTTCCGAATCCTCGTCTTGCCGCAGCATGCAGGCCGTTGAAGCTGCATAGACTATTCGGATGAGCTCCGCATTCCAAGAGTAGCTTGGCTATACTAAGCTGCCCACAGTAGAGGGCCAGGAAAAGAGCGGTGACACCACCATTTTCTGGTTGTTTGTTGACATCTGAGAAGTTTAATAGCAGAGCAACGACCTCCTCTCTACCATGGGCAGCAGCGAGGTGGAGAGGAGTGACAAATAGGCGAGTGTTAGTTTGTGGACGGTATGATAGGGTGCTGCTCCCAGTAGACTGAAAGTCTTCAAGAGGAAAGATATTGAAGGGGAAGATGAGTTCCTCCTCTGTGGTGGTGATATGCTGGAGATCAACAAATATCTGAGAAAAGTCGACAAGGAATTTGAATCGCCTGAAGGGTACGTAGTTGAGAATAGATTTTGTTGAAACCATGTTAGCGGTTGCGTCAAGTTTGTCTCCGGTGTTGATGAAAGAGAGAGAAAAAGACCATGGCACCGAGCCGACGTAGATCACTTTATATGTTCGGTACCAGAATATGGGGTCACGTGGGTTTCTTGGTGGTGACCTGAAGACCAAGGACAAAGAAGGCACAAGGCAGATTTCGATCGATGACCGGCCCTGTGATGAAGGATAGATGGTCCACAACGGGCCCATCCCTTGATGGCTGAGTCCCGATGAGCTTCACCCTCGAGAGCTGATGATGTATTGGTACGTATTCAATGCAGCCCCCCTTTTTACATATCACGATGCCACCTTGCATTCAGCCGGCCTACTTATCAGCCGAATGCCATCATCATCGCCCAATTATCGTGGCTCTACAAGAGTAGCACCCGTTTCAAATGACGCTGGCGAGGCATTCTCCCCGTCAAGGCAGCCTACCAAGACCTAGCAAGACCTTATGGGAGGCTAGCACGTGTTGATGAGCGAGCAGACTCAATGGGTGCTTGACTTTGTTGTGTTGGCGTGAAGGAGTAGCATAGGATAGGTGGAGCCTATATGGTCTGTATTGTTGATACTATTGTTGGTATTTTTCTTTTTACTGTTGAGCTTTTAGTCCCCCCTCTGGGTATCCATGTACTAGGGCACCCTGACCTCTTGATAATATTGGAAACGGTTGACGCCTTGGAAACCGAACTTAGCAGCCTCCGTATCGTCATCGACAATTTCGGTTCTCTCTATTCGCGTCGCTTTCTCTCCAGTATGCTGGGTCTCTGCACACCATACTCCGGGCGTTGAGCCTCATAGTGCTTGCCAGGAAGCCGCACTTCGGAGCACTGGCTAGTTGGGGGGGCCGCGTCTTGCCCGGACCAAATGTATCTTTCTAGACCCTCCTCTTCTGAGCCGTCATAGCGCAGAGCCCTATAAGCGTAGTCTCCCAAAGCCAAAGCGAATGGCAAAGCTACAACAGATAACCTGTTGGGATCCTCATCCAACCCCAACTTTCACCCGGCCTTTCCCCGTAGAAATCAACCGCCTTAACAACGAATTCACCTGTGGCAATATCGTTCAATACGGATTCATCAGCGAAAAGGACGTGGTGAAACCGGCGTGCCGCATTGGTCCTCTCACAGGGGTCCTCCTTCATACATACTTCGCAAACCCCGCGAACATCGAGGCCTTCAAGCACGAGAATCCAGGTGGAATAGCCTCTTGACTCTTTCTCAATCTTCCCGAGCAATCGGGGCCCGTGGTTGTGACGAGAAAATCGGGCTTCAGTGCGATGTTTGAGATGCCACAGCTCGTAAGAGTCTTCTTTAGCTAAGATTGAAAATTGACAGCCTTGACGCCAGCGATTGCAAGCAAATAAAATAGAAGGTCGCTCAGAGCCACCCCAAAAAGAACGTGAGCGTCGAATAATAAATCTATAGCCACCAATTGCTGCGTAAATCGCAAGATCTAATGAAAGATCGTCAAGTGAATCGTAGAGCTGTTGAGGTGGGAGGTCCATTGAGGTAGATGCTAGAGGCAGCTGTTATAGGGCTCTTAGGGCATTTAGGGGGGGAATTTATAGGGGCTGTTGCTGACTCATCAAACCAGGGGTGCATGTACGGGGCGGTGCAGGTATGGGCCGCCCTCGTTATACATGTACGTTACGTAAAGTAGAATATCCTAATAAACGCAATAGCATTTTAAGGCGGAAATCATAAAAGAGGCAACACTACTTGGCTAACAGACTCACCTTCTCCTTTTCCTTTCCAACACACACACTGCACACCGAAACAACCTTACTGTTAGAAAAACGCTAAGAACGCCAAGATGTCAACGGTTTCAGAAATGATTCGGATTGTGTGGCGGACTCCTAAGGTTGGGGGCAAGATGCTACAGAGTGATAGGAAGCTCCCAGAGAACTTCAAATACTATGGCAACTGGGGCTTTCCTATCTACCGCACATATTACGGCCCTAAATCTGATGAACACTGGGACATACTACTCGACATTTTGAACCGACAAACCCACCTCGCGCTTGGATTTCTCGAGATCGACAGTGAGTATGAGCAAGACATCAAATCACTACACCAACCTTACGAAAACAAGAACGAATACTTAGACGAATTGGAGCGACTCAAGAAACTGTTCCTTCTTGATCTACGCGAGGATCAGGCGTTACTTGATGGCCTCGATATTTGTCAGCTTCGACAGCTGTGCGAATCTGAGCACCCCAGAGCGAAAAAGACCATGTCGTCGGGGTATTGTAGCTTCGTTCTCGTCGCCGACAAAGCGGTGCTCGAAGATATTTCTAAGAGCGAATTTGTTGTTAAGACGCTTGCCTACGGCTGGAGAGAGGGTGGTGAAAACTGGGACTGGATGAGGATCCCATCGGGATGCTTGCTGGAGCTTTGGCATTCGCTCATGATGTCGGAAAACCACCCTCATCGCATCTTGCATTTTAACGGGCCAGAGGAGGATCTCGAAGAGCACATCTGGGAGACGGACTGGGCTGCCTCGCCCACAAGCTGGTGCTCCCAAGTGAAACCTTTTTCCTCTTGCTTTACAGTTGGAATGCAGTTGAACGAGGATGAATAGTAGCTATTGTTGTATAGATGTGATTAATGATAGCTATAAATTAGCAATTCTGTAAAATACCAAACTATAAATTCCCCAACCTTATTGTAACGTATCCATCAGATTATCATCCTGAAAAATAGGAGTGATTCAGTTAGTCCTGATGTAGAGGTTGTCAATCTTGAAATTCAACCAAAAAAGCGTTTCCCTCACTTGTATCGCCCGCTTACCCGTCTGTTGTTTCCAGTATGCCTCCGCCTTGGGAATTATATCCCGAAGAAAATCCTTAGTATGAGTTATCACTACGCTATAATAATCTTAGAGCTACTTTAAAAAGAACTAGCCTATTGCAATAGGGGTGTTGGGATGTACACTCTGCCAGATAAGCTCGGCGTGTAACAACTAGTGCAGAATGTTATTAATAATGTTTGATGTTTTCCTGAAGATGTTAGGTCTAGGGGTAGTATTAGTATTTATATATTTAAATATAGCGATATAAGTACGTAAGACTCCCAAGATGTAGTTAATTCTGCCCTTAATCTTCTCTTTCTTTGAGGTTTCTGAAATAGGGTTCTTTCGCTCTATTAACTGTGAATAGAAAAAAGAATTAGCGTGATGCTGCTGTTTACCTTCCCCTATTGCCCTGACTGTTTCGATAATGTATATATTTTGCCTTTAATCTGATTTAAGATCTTTATAGTAATAATAAAGTTTATGTGTTGTTAGTCTGGCTGCCTAGACACTTTATGATACAGCTGAATAGGTTTCTGTTATCAAAATCTGAGTTGCTAGGGATCTGCAGCTACCAGTTGTTATTAGCACCTAATACCAGAATCTCCTTAAAGAACTCAATTGGTATTAGGCTATATAGAGATTTAGCGCCAGACTATAACCTGTTAAATCCGAGTTAGCAAATAGCTTGATATATTATATAGGCATAAAGGAGTAACTATACTTTCCTAAGGCTGTGTTGATAAAGAACTGCTTTAATATACTTTTGTCGATAGGATATTCGGCTGATTGAACTTATTAGTGACAGGACCTCAACAGTATAGGAGGGACATACTCTGGAAGTCTTCCCTACTAGGCACCCATACTCCCCCGCCCAGTATTAGCCTTAAGTCGGAGTAATTATTAGGGTATTTGTATTCGGCTGTGTTTTAAAGACTTGAATGGCTTAGATTAAATGCTGCCAGAGGGTTATTCTAATTAAAAAGTATCAGTTGTTAGTCTGATGAAATTATATGGGCTGCACTCACTGCAGGGACTTCATACTCGAACACTGTCTTTCTACCTTTGGGGCTAACGACTGTTATCTCTAACTCCTCCGGCCTCGATATTTGGCGGGTATGTAGCAAGTGATGATAGTGTGCGTACAGGTATGTAGACCGACTGGACAGTAGAGCACGGCGCCTTTTGGTCTCCGCGTCTTCGCAGATGCCGTTCTCGTTACACACAGAGTACGTGCAGTTGATCCACTTGGCCTTGCCGCCACTGTTCGTGCCTTGGATAGCAGCGATCAGGGCGTTATATGTGTGAGGGTTGCAGAGGATGCGTCGGGCTGTCTCCTCGGGCCCGTCCAATTCCTACTGGGGAGTTATGCCTAGGAAGGCTTTGATCTTGCGTCTCGTCAGATAGTGGAAGTTTTCCTCCATGTAATCGTCCTATATTCTACCTATTTCCTTAAGTATAGTCTCACTGTTAATCTTGGCTAGGATATAGGTGAGCAGAAGCTGTGCCGTGATGTCTTGGATCTTAACGTCGTCTCTGAGAGCGAGCCCTACGTCTATAGGCGACGAGGCGTTGGCCACTATATTGCCGACTAGATTATAATGTTCACTTCGGGAGAAGATGGATGCTGGTTTGGGACAAGTGGGATTGTCGATCTAATTCTTTATGGCGCTTCTGTAGGTATCCAGCTTGAGGTTCTCAACCTCAAACTCGTCGTTGAAGTGCGTCTTGCAGCAGCGTGCTATGCCTCCCAAGCCAGTCTTGTAGACGGCGGCGTCAGTATCGATGGCCACGCGGATACGATCGGCCGGGTAGCTGCTGCGGCAGAAGCTATTAGGACTGGAGTTAGGGGCTGGATCGACGTCCTTGAACCACTGACAGTTGGTGAAGTGTAGGTTGGGGTTGGCTATATTGCAGCAGAACTTCTAGAGCTGTATACCGGGGACCTTGAGGCCCAGTCCGTTCTTCTTGTCGTTATACTGGCCGCCGCTAGACCTGGAGGACAATCCAGCCCATATGTAGTTCTTGCTGCTGTCTCCGGCTGGGTTTGGATACTTCTCCTGGCCGTCACAGTCCAGATATGCCCCCTACTTGCAGGTGCTATAAACCTTTATACTCTTAACGTCGGTAGTATAGCAGGCTGACTGGTAGTTTTGCTTCTTGTAGCAGTATATCTAGTTGGACCCAATCTCAATTATGTTGCTAGGACATAAGCTCTTGCCACACTTGCCATTGCTGAAGCCGTACTATCCGCATGTCGGCTGCTTCTGCTTCCCTGGGCAGCAGAAGCTGTAGTGGCTGTCACCTCTACAGCCCGTCTCGTCCCACATCCTCTTGTCCTTTTTGGTGCGGGTGCTGCCGTCCGAGCGAGCTATGTTGACCCAGCCCTTAGGACAGTCCTCCTTGTAGTTAGTCTAGCGGTATTGCTTGTTGGGGATCTTATTGATGTCCGATGTCTTTTTGTTGTTATTGATAGAGCTACTGGTGACTTTGCGGTTGACGGCCTGGGCTAGAGCCTTATTGTACTTGGCGTCTTTGGTATTGTGGCTGATGGTCTATATTATGATACTGCCGAGACATTGCGACTGTGCAAATTCGGTCTTCATCTTAAGTGTTTCCTTATTGTCAAACGAGACCTATTAATTACCCCACTTGGCGACCTTGACGGCGGCCTCCTTATGCAATTCAGGCTTGACGTTGCGCTCCTTGATTAGGGCGTTAATTTCCGAGTTCAGCAAGACGCCCTTTTCGCGGCTATATTTGCCCTCAACGCCGGGGCCTTGAATAAACACCCGGGCTTTATGCAAGATGTGGATGCAGCCGTAAATGCGCGCCCGTAGAAGCCCAGGCCCAGTATAACCTTGCTGTACTTAATATCATTGCGCTAGAGCAGATCGAGAGTGAGGTCAATCTCAGTGAGGTTAGTGTGGGCATTGAGATAGGGTTCTATCCAGTTTACTTTTTGGTTCCAGGCACTGTATAAGTTGTAGGACCTGTGGAACTGCCTTATTAGCCTTTATTTCTCTCTGAGAGTAATATCTTACTGCACTACTTATATAATATTAAAGAAGGTAACTGATTTTTTCTAGGCCTAAATGTTAGTGCTTCATCTGTAACTTAGGGGCAGTTAACTTATTAGTTTCTTAATATCAAAATGCTGAAGGTATCAGTATGATGCGGGGAGGGTAATTATTAGCTCCTTATCGCCTGTATCCATTATCTTCTTCAGTGAGGCTATAAACTTGGGAAAATTAGTAAAGTTGGCATCCCGTCCGGCTCGATTCTTGGCTTAGGGGTATTCCCAGTCTAGATTAAGCCTATTAAAGCTATAAATAGTTATAAAGGATATAAGAGAGTTTATAAATATCTTTTGGCGTGGCACAGAAGCTATTAGGTTGGAGAAGGTGGTGTTTCATTAAGCTTAAGTTATTAAAAATCTAGCCGCTAAGGGTGAGGTAAATCTTTAGATCTGGGTCTTTTTTCTTTAGTGCCATAAGCTGCTTGTATATTTTGATGTTAGTATCTTCAACTGTATAAACCAAAAATGTAAGGGGGTTGATAGTTGTAAAGGTAAAGTTGATATATATATATACAGACCAATCAGGATCTATTCAGGCCAGAAGGCCTTATAAAGACGATTCTATGCCCATCCCTCAAAGTAACCAACGATACGGGAGATACTGTTATCCTTTTTACAGTTTGGGCGTCTAACTTTCTTTAAGCTGCAGAAGTCCTTAGTCGTCTACTCTATGTTAGCGTCTTCGTTCTGTAAGAGGATAGTTTGAGAGGTTACTTATGCCACAGAATCCGTGCTTGGAGCAACAGATATTCAAGGGGTATTTTTCTCTTTGGGCCCATTTTACATCAAAGCCCAGGTTGCACTCTAATTTTCGGCCACAGTCAGAGCGACAGGTGGTTCTACAATCTAAGTAGGGTTAGGTCAGCTCTGGTCTTGTTGTACAATGAATACAGCAAGCTTACAGTCAGGGCCAAAGCTGCAGTTGCCAGACTTATTACAACATCCATTCTTATAGCTCTTGGTCGCACTGCAGGTTAAATCGTCATCAGCAGCTGCTACACAAAGGCATAGCAGCAGCAGGCAAAGGAACTAAATGCGGAAATATATATTGGCGGCCGTATAAGGCCTACGCCTTCTTTAGGAATAAAAAATATAAAAAATAATGCAGAATTCCAACCTAGAGAAACCGGATTTAGGAATCGGAGACACAAAGGCCATAAAATAAGAGCTGACAAGTTGGAAGGAAATAACAAGCTCGCTTGAACGAACGAGTGTAGTTTGGCTGGCGTCTTGAGTAATAAAAGTACCTCAGAGGTGAGTCTTTCACCGCTGAGAAAACCCATCCGTACCTTTGGACGGGACAAATGTCGTTGGTTGTGTCTCGTTCAGCTCGGTTGTTGTACTGACTCCACTAGTCTCTCCGTTCGGGCCCCCAGAGAAGCCGGACCAACATCTCATCGGCTCGCTCGGTGCTCTGCCTGTAAATGGAAGCACAAGCAAGATCTGTTAGTCTCCATGTGCACTTTTGGGTCCAGTACTGGGCAAAAGAACGGCCGAGTGCTCGCAGTGACCAACTAGTGCTATGCCCTTTCGATCGTGGGTTTATCAACCCCTGCTAGCCTTGTGGAGTCGCCAGGCTTAAAGACTAACAACTAACATAGCATTACATCAAGGCCCATAGATTGGGGCAAAAAGCACGTAAGATAGGGGGAAAACATACTGAGCTCTTATTAGTTCTTTCCAGCCGACTTGGCACCTGCTTTATATATGCAAGATGTCTCGTATTCTATACATTGTGATTTCCGGCTTGGTAAGGGGTCTCAGCCGTCGGAACTATAGTGATATACATATGAGCGTGAAGAAAATTTCGTCAAGGGCCCAAGTCGTGTAAAACATGGTACATAGTCTATTGCAGTGGATCCAAAGCTATCGGCACTCCCTCCTTGCTGATCTTATGGACTCTATAATGCTCTATATAGAATTAAGCACTCGTCTGAGGGTCTGTGAGTACTTAGTCGTAGGTTAATTTAGGGTCTATCTTGATCGCTACTTCTTAAGACCAGCAATTTTCAACTTTTATCTATTTATCCAATGAGTAGTCATTATATATACTATGGCAATTCTCAAATCCCTTGTTACTTTTGGTCTTTTTTCTTAGTGTTAATGCCTTTTGCATCTATAAAGTTGCTAATCTTGACAACTACAATATTAGGGATATATGCGTTAGTACCTTATCCGCTGATATTGCCTGCAATCTGTATATATGCTCCTTCATGGAGTTGAGCTATTGAGGCTCACTTAAAAATGTTACTCTAACCGATAAGATTTGCATAGATACCTGCTCTGCATCTCTTTATAAGTAGTTTGATAGTATTTCTAAAGACTGTATGGGCAAAAACTTTAGGTTGAGTAATACTATTCTCATACAGTATGGCAGTAATATCTAGGCCGGTTAGAATAAGATGTATATTAAAGATCTCAAGACGAAAAGATATTGTAACGGTAAGTTATCTAAGTTTACAAAAGGGAGAATAACGCTAAGTATGATTACTAGACATCATTAACAAGTTCTCCAACATTAAGGAGGGCGAGGATTTGCCTCGTGCAGAGTTATATTATACCTGCTATCTTTAGCGCCTTACTCTTATATAGTCCTTGCAGTACTCCCTCTATAATAAGTTCTACAAGTAGGAGCTAGAGCTTATCTATAAGGTGTGCGGAGGCTTAGGGCCCACAGACATTCTGCTACCTCTTATAGAAAAAGAGGTAGAGATACCCTTCTGCCTGACTAGTAAGTACTATACAACCAAGGAGGGGGATACCTGTGACTCTATCTCCAAGGCTTTAGGTGTCTCTGGCGCTTTACTGTATATAGGCAACCAAGAGGCTATCGGTAACTGCCTCAAGGTCCCTATAGGCCTTAAGCTTTGCCTCCCCATAATGTGCAAGACGTACTACATGCAGCCTGACGACACTTGCTTCAGCATAGAGACTTCGCAGGGGATTCGCTGGGACGATGTGTAATTCTACAACTTGTGGATCAACCACATATGCACCGACCTCCAAACAGGCACCGACTTCTACAGCAAGACCATCTGTATATCCGCTCTCGGCGACCTCAACTCTATTGCCGAGGTCTCGAGCACTCGACGCAAGATCAGCAGCGCAAACGGACTGATCTTTATGCTTATTACGCCTCCGAAAGACGCTGAGGTGGCCGAAGGTACGATGCTAAACTGTGGCTAGTGGTACGTTATCACTAAGTTGGATACTTGTAATAGTATTTATAAGGAGAATAACATCTGCAAGGGCAACCTTATATATAATATCAACCCTTCGTTGCCAGGTAGGAATAAGTATACTGCAAGCCTAGTTCCCGGAGAGGCCTTGTGCGTGGCGCCCATTTCAGGATGGAACATTACATATGAATCCACTGGAGAGCTGTAGAATATGACTGCAGTCAGGCTCGATAGATAGCGACTTCCACATTCTCTAGCTTAGCTTTCCAAGTTGCACTGTAAGTATTATTAACCTACTAAGGCACTCAAATAAAGTCAGTCGTTACCATCTCTCTATTTCTCAATCCCCCATGTGAATGTTCCATGTGATCCTTGCACAGAGTGAACAGCTTGAGTGAGGCTTCGTGGGCCAGGTACCTATAACACGAAGGTTGAACTTTGCGTGTAGGACTGGCGAAGCAACATTTTGCCGCTGTCAAATAGACTTCCAAACTAATGCAAGCCTAAACATAAATTGCAGCTCGCTACCGACATCGTACGAGAACAGGAGCAGGCCTTATGGTAACTATCACACAAACCGCCAGTGAGTGTTACTAAGACAGGATGATGTTAATAACCGCCACCAAGCCTACCGAGGCACATATATATGGAGGCACTTATGCAGAGGTCTTGGCAAAATTTAGACCCAACAGCGACTACTAATTAGCGCGAAGCAGACAGCCCACGCGGACAGCTCACCGTTGTTTCCCCACTGACAACCAACAGCTCGCCGTTTAAGTCCGTCACCGACTCCGCAAGATCCGAAGGCGGAATCGGACCGCGGCGGAATCGTCGGCCGCGGTCACACAATCGGGTTTAGATGTTTCCGGTGGAGATGTTGGTTGTGATTTCTGGTTTACCCTGCGTGCGCTGTACTCATTATCATTACACTCTTGATTTGCAGGGGCCAAAGTGATGTTGAGCAGGGATCAGAACTTTATTACCCCTGTCCGTTTGTGGCTGGACCCGAGCAGACCCCAGGAGAACATGCAGGAACCTTTGGCGGACGGCCGAGCCGCTTTACAATATCCGTACGTAAGATAGAATGATCCCAGGGACCCACGGATCTACCCGAGATGTCTCTTCCTGGAAAGTGATCTTCGCTCTGGTTGGCCTCTTGGCGAGCCACCCTGTCGTCTCGGTTATTTGAGAGGATACGGCAACATGGTCTTTTCAGTGTGTATTGGCTCGCTACATCATCTATGTCTCCCTAATAAAGCCAACAGACGGACCGTCGGCCAAAAAACTGCAACGTGCTAAGTCTATGTAACCAATAAAGTAGGGGCTGCTCTGTGGTGGTGCTATTATGAGGTTGAGTTGAAGGGTTTTAGGGTGATTAAGAAGCTGAAAACCTATACTTAAGAATCTCTAACTCCTGCTCTTACTACATACTAAGTAGTGTGTTATCGCCTCTATCAATCTCTTCTAGTTACTTAGTGCACCTAAACAATCTTTTCTACTAGTGTTCTACCTGCACTATATATTTCTTACCCCTCCTCACTGGAGTCCTGTTGGCTGTCGGTATTACTGTATCTAGAGGCTTAAGAATTGGTCGACAGAATGGCCTAACCGACCTGGGAATCCCTTCTGATTGTACTTGGTGGGATGTAGCCGTTAATAAGAGTTTCGACTGTGAATTTTTCGAGTTAGATTGGGGCATCACACACAAGCAGTTTGTTAAATATATAAGTAGCCAATGTGTAATCCTTAGCGTGCCTGAAGGTGTCTAATATGGCATAGAACCCCACTGTCAATAATGACTGCAGTAGTATCCAGGTTGGCTACAGATACTGTATTGAGGTTAATAACGGGTTTCCTTGTAATAAAGATCTACCTAAGGCAATAACTACTAAAGATACTGAGCCTGAGCCTACTATAGACTCCAAGCCCAGTCCCACTTAGGACAGTCTTATCGGCATATATATGTCCTTCTATAAGGCCAAGAAGGGAGATATATACACTAAGATTATTACACAGTATTAGACGTTTAACTTTAATACCTTCTTAGAGTGGAACCCTGCCGTTAAGAAGGATTGTAGTGGTATCTGGGCCGATATATACTACTGTGTTGGTGTTCTAGGGATACCAACCGCTAAGCCTACTCTAACTACTGTAAAGCTAATAGTAACGGGTGGTATTAAGATTCTGTTACCTATTTAAGAGGGTATGGTTAAGAACTGCAATAAGTTCCATCTAGTTAAATCCACCACTATCTGTGCGTCTATCTAGTTATACTATAACCTTCTGCTTGCAACTTTTTACTTATGGAATCCTGCCTTTAGCAAGGACTACAGCTCTCTATAGGTTGATAACTATATCTGTATAAGCGTTATAGAATATATACCGTCTACTATAACAACCTCTAAAGCTACTACTATAACTAAGCCCCCAGCTAATAGTATTAAGACTCTCTTGCTGATTCAGAACGATATAGTCAGTAATTGTAAGAAGTTCTATTTAATTAAGTCTACTACTATCTGTATATCTATTAAGTCGTACTATAACCTTCTGCTTGTAACCTTTTACTTATAGAACCTAGCTGTCAGTAAGAACTGTACATTATTATTAGTTGACTATTACATCTGTATTAGTATTTTCAGCTGGAAACCCTTTATGAAAACCACAGCTAAAGCAACTATAATAAAAGAGCACCTTCCAATAGAATCACCACACCTACGCCAGTCCAAGTAAATATAGTGGCAAACTGCAATAAGTTCCACCTCGTTAAGTCCACTACTACCTATAAATCTATCTAAAGCTACTACAGCATTACTATGGCGGACTTTGCTAAGTGGAATCCTACTGTGGGCTCTAAGTGTACCGCCCTGTAAGTTGACTATAATGTATGTGTTGGTGTTATTAGCGGAACCCCTACTAATTTAGGTAATGGTGTTTCGACGCCCTCGCCGATCCAGGCAGGTATGGTCAGTAACTGCAAGAAGTTCCATCTCATTGCGAGCACCACTACATGCAGGTTGATTTAAAAGTATTACAGTATTATAATGGCTTAGCTGGCTAAGTGGAATCTGGCTGTTGGGACTAAATGCACAGCGTTGTGGGCTCAGTATTATGTATGTGTTGGTGTATAGATAGGCGGCCTCCTCATAAGCTATGCTAGTGCTTGGGACCCTCCATGAATCAAATTGTGCATATGATTTAGACCGAGATCTGCATATACTTGCTGGGCTTCTCTAGGAGAGCTGGCCGGTATTAGAAGATGACCCCAAGTTTCGTCCGTCGACGGTGGTTGTTGATTAAACATGATGATTTTAAAACTCTTTGCACTCTCACCCTATGGAGATTTCAATAATATTGCAGTTGCAACTTGATTCAAACATCATAATCCAGTCCATCGCAGATATTAGCACTTCAAGTGTTTGTTACCATTCCTCTTCAGCAGCTACGATGCTAAGCTATCCACGTAATTAACCACCCTATAAGACATCTAAAGAGCCCCCTGAACTTAGTTTACTCGATGAGAGTTTTATGGCTTTTACTCACGTTCTACAAGTCGAGGTTGTGGTAGTCGTAGTGCTGGGTCAGTGGTAGCTTACACGCTGAGACTGAGCACACCGAGATCCCTTACCTACACACCGATCCACTTACACACCACTGAGATTCCTTAGAAATCACACCTGCTGAGATCCCTGCACACTATACTAACCACATAGATCACGGAGATTCTTTCAGAGTTTCGAACGGATAAGGCTGCACATTCCACATCCACACTTACGAACGAGTTGCAGAGAGCTATACGCCAGCGACGGCGGGACAATGGAAATACCTACTTGTTTTCATGACACAGTCAGTAGTTAAAATACGGCCCGAGGGAAAGTGTATAGATAGCGATAGCCTTATTGATGTATTCTACCAAGTATAACAGTTGCATCTACCTTGTCACCCCTAGCTCATACACTTATCGCTCAGTCCGCGGTCTCTTCTGCGGTTTCTCCTCTCCCAATTTCCTTCCTATAGGGCAAGATTTCCTCTTCTTGGTCCTTGCACTGCTTTCACCCGAGGGCCGATACTCGTCATCCATATATCGTACGGTACACGACTTCTGGCGGCCTCGATAGATGCAGTTAGAGCAGGCACTGCGGAAGCTGCCCTCAACGATCCTGCAACCACCAAGAAGGGGATCACGGTCGTCGCACTGATCGCAGCGGGACCAAGAACTCATCTTCTCGCCTATGGCATGGCAGATGATGGCGGTTTTCGCGGACTCATCTCCGTTGCGAAGGCGGCGGCAGATGTCGAGCATGAGGCAGGGTGGGCCCTGGATAGCTACTTGCCATGCCTCTCGGGTATCGTCTGTGTCTCTTAGAAGCGCCTGAATCGTAATAAAGTCCCCGTGATCCCTTTTCTCAGGTAGAACCACGCGAAATTTTGGGCGTCAGTTCAACAATCCGGCTTTGCTAAGGGTTGCGTCAGCTGCTGCTTGCTCGTCGTGATCAGGTATCGTACCAAGAGCCCGTAGCTCGACTCTATGAATTGCCTCAACCTGTCGTGGTAGAGCGTTTGATTCCTCGGTAGCACCATTTCTACATAATAATCTGGCCTAAGTTTAAGAACCAGCACCCGCTACCAGAGATTAGTCTAACCCATCAATAAAGTAGATCGCCAACGTACCACTGCATCTGGAGGATAGGTAAAGTCTATGATTGCTGAAGTGAAGATGTAATCTCTAGGTCAGAGGTGATCGTATTCGAGACGAGGGTAGTCGAGTGACTGAGATGAGAGGGGACTGTGTGATGAAAGGAGGAAGTTCCAGCTCTAGAAAGACGGGCGGTCTCGCTTCCTTAAGTACTCCTCAGACGAGCCCACGTGCTCATCTTCCATGGGACTTTGCTATCAAGAGGCCCCAAAGCGGGACACTCGTCCTTGGCCCGACCGGGCCGCATACGTACACCCTGCCACCTGCCCAATGAGTCTTTCTGGGCTATTTGCTATGTGTGTCCTTCTTAGCTGCAGCATCCGCAACGAAGTTGATCCCGTTATCTGCCTTGTTTGCCTGCCTGCTTCAAGTGAACTCATGTGACCTCCTGTGCTGGGCAGCAGATATATTAAGTGATCCCTCCCCCCGAACTCGATCGCCATTTTCTTCCTTCTTCATCAACACCAGCGACACTTCCAACCAGCCAAAATGTTTTCACTACCGTCCCTTCTCGACTATATACCGTTTAGACGAGTCGAGTTCGTTGTTAACTCAGCTCAGAAGTTCATCGATGACCTTCGATGCGTCAGCAACGCAGAGGAGCAAGCGACCATTCCCTTTGGTATCTTTCCTCTTGACGACTTTCAGTCAGACGGAAACACGCCACTCTACGTTCCACAGGATGGCACACGTCTCTCCGTCAGTCCGCTGCACCTTGCCGCTGCTTATGGGAAAGAAGACGTCCTCGCCCTCCTATTAAGCATCTCCAATATCAACCACCAGCCTCAGGGCCAGAGCGTTACCGCCCTTTCTCTCGCTCTTTACTGTGGACACCTTCATTTAGCTCGAATGATTTTGGAGCATGGAGTCCGACCGGAACGCTCGAGCCTCCATGCAGCAGCGAGGCGAGGACTTAGGAACGAGATTGTACAGTTTGTGCAAGAGTTTGAGATCGATCCCGATATTGAAGATCAGGATGGGGCGACACCCATTGTATACGCTCTGCAGCTACCAGAAGAGGAGGCGTGGGCGACTATTTGTCTTTTCTTCTTCCTAGGGGCGAGAAAGGATTTTGAGGTTGGCGACAATTCATGGTCATACGCGGACCTTGCTAAGTCTATGGGGAAGGATTGGCTGGCGGCTAAGCTAGAGGAGGTGTCAGATGATTCTTCTAGCCACACAATGGACTTGGAGTAGCTTGGGTCTTGTACTTCGCTTGGAAGATTGAAGTGACATTTACTCTGTTAATATATTTGAGTAAGAATACAGTGCTAGAGATACCAGATATTCTCGACTCGTAAGGTATCTTCCCGGCCTTCTTTCGCCCAACACTATTGCTATGCTGGATCAGAGAAAGTAAAAAAAACAGCTCACCGTATCGCTTTTGGGTGCCATACCTGTCCTCCCAACGAGCGCTAGGATAACGCGGTTAAGCTGTAGTGGACAGCAACCAGTTATTTATGATGCAGCACACCGCTGGGGCATCCGCTACGGGCATAAGTTCCTTCCACACTCCCTTCCACGCTGAGTTCCTTCCGCACTAAGTTTCTTCCATTCATTCCACATTGAGTTCCTTCCGCACTAAGTTTCTTCCATCCGTTCCACGCTGGGTTCCTTCCGCACTAAGTTTCTTCCATCCATTCCACTCTGAGTTCCTTCTGCACTAAGTTTCTTCCATTCATTCCACACTCAGTTCCTTCCTAACTGAGTTCCATCCACACTGAGTTCGCTCCCACTAGTCATACGTGCGCAGACACGAAAGAAGTTCGTCTGGACATTCCTCCACGATCTTTGACGCTACCAATCGCAAGGTCGCAGCATCCGTCCTTTTAAAGTCCTTTCTAGAAGTTGGGATAATCAGCATCAATAAACCTCAGCGAGAATGGTTTTCCCTACATAACTGATTCTGCAGCCTCTAAGTACATAAGAACTAAGAGGGGAGATGGTTTGGATAGGTCTTTCCAGCTTCTGCCCGCTCGTTTGCGTTCTCTGAGCTCGCGGCGTAGATCATCGGGGTTTGATGTATCCTCCTGAGCGCTCATGTATATATCAAGAGCAACGCTTACGTCACGATAGTATTGTCCCCGCATTACTCGCCCCGTTTCTCTCTCAAAGCCAATTATTTCCTCCAGGAAAGTGAAGAGTTGTATTAGCTGAATGTAGGCTAGTCGGCGAAGCAGAGTAGAGCCTTATCTTCTATAAATCATATTGTTAACCACCTTGAACGCGTGAATGATACGAGGATCGGAACTTGAGACAATATTTAGGAGAACAGTCTCGCTCTTAAGCGAGTTCCAGTCTGCTATTACCTTCTCGCAGTTTTTGGCGAATAAGTGCAAAGGATCCATACCGAGAAGTTTATGATAAAGCAGAATAACATGAGCTTTTTGTTTCGCGCGCAAGGCCTCAACGTCTAACCATCTTCGGGCTCGTCCATTTGGACGGTGTGCCCCCCACCGACAACTAATATGCCTCGCCAGCTGCGATGAGTTTCTCTGGAGCTGGGTCTCTCAAGTCTTCGCGGGTGCCATGGATCGACGTCATTCAGTGGATGACTACTCAGGGCCTCAGAAAGGGCGATCGGCGCATCGGCTATTTTGTCGCACGGCTTGTCGCTATCAAGCTGCATAGGATCACCACCGTTGGCAATAGCTAGACGCTTGGCCAGGGCTACGAGATCTTCCATCTCGTCCAGCTTGGCAGAGGCTGGGTAAAACGTGAGAACAGACTAAGCTAGTTGCTTCTGATGCAAAAGCAGCTTTATATATCGCGTCCCAACATCCTACGCCAACCTGCACGTGGCCGTGATGATCTGTGTCGCTTGGGAGCAGTGGCTGTGGCTTTCCGTCTCGCGTGAAGCGGTTTCGAGAAGCGGTTTCGCGTAGCTGTGGCGTTTTATGTTGCTTGCAGCCAGTGGTTGTGGCGTTACCTGTGGCGTGAAGCAGTTTGGCGTTTCGTCTTACTGGTTGCCATTAACCGAGCTTTTAGCGCTCGACCCTCTATTGCTGTGCCGTTTTCTGACTCCGACTCCAGGACTGTTGGACACACTTGAAATGCCATATTCAAGACTATATAGACCTCATCTCCTGCTTCAACCATGCACTGACATATATCATTTGAATGATTCGTACATAAAACTACAATGCTTCCTTTTCGAAAAGTCACTCACTATAGAAAACAAAGAACAACTGGAAACCAATAACACGGAGTCTTCAAACTCGAGCCAGTGCCTTCGCACTGAACGGCCATCTTTATATGGCGCAATGGTCCTCGAAGCTCACGAAGTTCCAGTCTTCAATTGCATAATCGCGGCTGTATCCAATTGGCTCTTTCTTGCTGGTTTCGTTATACTGCCGGGAACCTTTACTTCACTAAGTCACGCTGCCTTACTAAGCAAGTCCCAGGCTGGTAGGGAAGTGCAAGATTTTATCCGCAACATATCCCTTCTAGCTGTGGTGATTCTCTGTTGCTCAGTCGGCGGGGCGGGGATTATCTGGGTCTCATAGAAGCTCAGGGAAACTACGTCTGGCTGGTTGACCGGATATTTCTGTGAGTCTCTGCGTGAATTTTCCAAGCATCACATCGGTCTGACGCAATCAAGACCTGGACTACTCAATGCGATAGTGGCATTCCTCATGAGCCTGATCAACATATACACTGCACAGGACGGGAACTGGTCGAAAACAGCAATAGCAACAGTCTGTATCATTGGGGTTTGGGGGGCCATCACGGGATCAATACTTGCAGTATGTGAGCTGTTATTGAGGAAATTGAGACGAGACTAGTAGCTATTTTGAGAAATTATCAATCCACGTTCATGTTTCGAAGTTGTGCTTGCACAAATTCGACCGTATAGGCGTATGACTCGTCTGCTCTGCTCTCAAGCCAAGATGCCAATCCCTCCTTACTCATAGCCCTAGCGAGATCAGCATACGTCCAGCAGTAATTGTCTCCTAACTGGGCATCTTTCTTCGCCCCCAAAGCAAAAAGGAGGGATATAGTCTCCAAAGCTTGCTCCTCCGGCAGATAAAGAGCATACACAACAGGTGTCGCGCCATCCTCGTCTTCGCAATCTGGGTCCATGTCGTAGACTCGGACGAATTCCTAGATCTCGGCCAACATTCCCTGTCTCGCTGCAGCATGTAGGCTGTTTGCCCAAGACTTGCCACGTAGGGTAGCACCACGCTCCGGCAACAGCTTTGACGTGCTGTAATGCCCGTTAAGGAGAGATAGGAAAAGAGGAGTAGTCGAGCCGATAGATAGATGCAGGTTTGCCTCCCAGAAAGCCGACAGTAGTTAGACAACCTCATCCTTGCCGTAGTAGGCTGCGAGATATAGCGGTGTGACAAAAAGATGAGTGCAGTCTTGTGGTACATAGACCGGAGCGCCACTCTTATCGGATTGAAAGTCTTTGAGGGGAAAGATATTTGAAGGGAGAGTAACAAGCTCCTGTGTAGCTTGGAAATCTTGGAGATTGTTGGTGAATTTTTGAAGCATGTCCACTATGAAATCGACCTCTTAAAATGGTATGTAGCTGAGAGCGAATCGTATGCAATGCATATTGACGGGTGCTGTTGAGATCCTTCTTGATATGGATAAGGGACTGATGGTAGAAGATAGATATGAGGGTCTCTAGGCTGGGAAAGGTCCCTTTATATAGTCAAGGGAGGTCACATGAGCCTGTGTTACTGGCCAGTCACCCTGGGAGCTTAGCCACCGATGAGCTTGGTTATAAGCTGATTCGATACGCCTGAATGTCTCATTGAGGCCTCCTCCTCACAGAGAGCCAGCACAAGATGCATTAAACTAACCTACTAATCGGCCGAAGGACGCCATCCTCACCCAATAGCGAGCATTATTTGCAAGGAATTACCTTATTCAGCAATGCCGGTTAGGCTTTTTCAAGGCGCCTCTTACAAATCACTAGATACCATGCTTCCAGCCGGCCTGTTCATTAGCCCGGTATCATCATGTTTATCCAATCGGTGAACAGGTCTCATGGCCAAGCTTGGCTGTAGTAACAGCTTGCATCCATCTGACCAACACATGGCCCGATGCTGTCGTCTCTGTCCAATGATCTTGCCCCTTCATGATGTTAGATGTAGCAGTTGGCGCTGATAAGGCATTCTCTCGGTCAAAGCCTCCTTTTTACGTATCACCTGACAGACAAATTGCATCCAGCCGGCCTGTTTATCAGCCCAATATGTTCATCCTTACCCAATAATACACCTGAAGGCTCATAATACGCCGTCCTAGAGACAACTGCATAAACCTAACCTCGTTCCGCCTTTAGCTTGCGGGTCATTTCCAGCCTATCAAACTCCTTCAAGGTGCATAGAGACCAAGTCGTCAGGCAGACTTGACATCCACTGCCAACACAATACCCTAGCGTCCCTGGCGACTCTTGAGTTTCATAGAGTAATATACCTTTAGATTCTCGACGGACCGCCTTGAATATTCCTCACTGAACCGCTGGTGAATCTCGGGCCACGCCAGGATCTCACTGTCCTCCTTTAACTCGATAAGTAGATCATCTTCTTCTGAAGTGCATTTGGCCCTTAGGCCTGAAGCAAGCTTTGCGCTGCTCCTCATCTGTGCCGAAGGTAAATCAACTAGATCCCGAACGGTGCTGCTAGCATGTCGATGTTTTATACAAGGAGTCTAGTCAAACTGTATCTGAAAAGTCTTCTTGCCGTTCTAGAATATGCACTTAAGCAAAGCATTCCCAAGCGGCCATTCTTCAAAGCGGGCGAGAACCACCCTGAGTTCGGTCTTATCGGATGTCGCTGAAAACAGTCAAGGATCACAAATCAAAGTACCCTGGCGGACATAACAGTAGAGCTAGTCTTAGTTTTATAACTTCTAGAACATCTAGATCCTCTTCTCGGACGGTTTTCCCTGGCTCGCCTCTAACCGCCTCTTGTTCTGCTCTTCTAGGAGTCTTAGTTGTTCCTGGAAGCTCTCTAGTCTCCTCTGTATCCCTGGTGGAACTGGCCGACCCGACGCAGTTCCCAAGGTGTTGTTATCCCTTTTCGGCCTCTTTACCCGTTTCTTTTTGATTCCGGCAGGTTTTCTTCGCATTGTGCCTTCCCCCACGCTTCTGGGTTGGGCTGGTTCTATGACTAGGCTCTCGAAGGGGATCGGGTTGCGGAGCTGAAGCAAAAACTTCATAGCGTGTGGGACTGTTCTTTTCAGTCCCAGGGTCTTCACCGTTTGGGAAGAGCTCAGGCTCCCATCTTTCCTCGCTATCATCACGTTTAGGAGGCTGATAGTGACAGCCAGAGCTCTGAGCACGCACGATATAGCCTGCACTTTCAGTTAGAAGCTTTCTCGTAAATACCCAGTTAAGGGCCAACCTGTATTATCTCCATCGCTAGAGACTGGATTTGGATCGGTGGAAGTATTTATCGGAAAGCTAGTATTGTGCTCTTCGAGAGGGATATGTTTTAAGTTTATTTGCTCATTCCCAGGACGCCTGTGCAGAGAGGGGCTATCGCCCAAGATAGGAGAAGACATTTTATAGGTACAAAACTAGAAGACGAAGTCTGAGAGACAGTAGAACGGAATGATCAGAAGCAACGGGGAGGAGGTGCGAATATATATTCACCTGAGTCGAGTTGAGCCTATAAACAGGGCCCCCGAGCCAAGCAGGACGACCTACATATAATGCCATAAACCTGGAAGGAGGCTGTCTTAGCCTGGCTACATGGGTATGCCTATCCTATTTGCCTCATACGGAAAGGACCCGGACATGACGATACGGACCGACTCCAAGACCAAGGGGGCGCAGCTATTCAAGATGCTTGCACAGCATACCGACGGGCAGGAGGAAGACCAATGATCTTAGACGACATTAAGCAAGTTGTGGGTATTAATGTAAAGTATACCTTACCATCAGCAGCTCCCACCCTTAGCCGGCAGAATTGTTAAAGGAGGCCGCCAGAGCTAAGGTATAGATCATTGATCACAAGACGAACTTTTTGTCGTGCCGGTCTGGCGGACCAACAACATAGAGAGACCGACGGCAAAGGGCAACGCCGACATGGTCATTCCAAGCGAGGTATGGCAGGAATCATAGGGATGAAGAATCTTTCAGCCCATCTGACCAACGTATGACCCGATGCTGCCGCCCTCTTCCAATGATCTTGCCCCTTTAGGGTTATTGGATATAGCAGTTAGCGCTGATAAGGCCTTCTCTCGGTCAAAGCCCCCTTTTCACAGATCATCCGACAACTTGCATGCAGCCAGCCTGTTTATCAGCCCAATATCTTCATCTTTACCCAATGGGCGAGCCCAATCTCCTAATCGAAGTCTCAGTTTCCAGGTTGTAACAACAATTCGCATCCAACCGACTAACATATGGCCCCCGTGCTGCATCCTTTACCCAATTATCTTATTGCGACAGAAGCAATAGCTGTAACAGTTAGCGCTGGTAAGACGTTCTTCTAAGCCGAGCCCTCTTTTTATAGATTATTGTAGTAGCTCGTATGTGACAGACTAACCCTCGGCCTCGAGGACTATAGTAGTACGTGGTCATGGCCTCGCAGGAGAGTGAACCATGTTGAAGGGTGGGGTAGGTGAGGCATTCTTCGCCGAGGTCTCTTGTAAGGCCGTATAGAAGGCCAGAGCGTAGTAAGGAGTACTTAAGGGAGCTACAGCGCTCATTTTTTCAAGGGCAAACTTCCCTCTTCTCATCATATATCGGCTTGTTATTGTGCCTTTCCCTCTCCAGCTCACTATCTAAAGCTCTCTTTGAAAAAGCATTCCTTTATTGGATACTTATACAAGAAGTCCTCGCAACTATTAAACATGGACTATAACCTATACTCGTCCCAGACTACCTTACAGTCAGGCTTGCAACCCAGTCCTCGCCAGTCAAACCCTTCGTTGAATCCTCCGGCTGGGGCCCCCAACACGAAATACACGCCCTACTTGCGTCCGAAAGCCATTAACTAAGGCGAGGGAGAATACAGCATAGGCCCAGAAGCTTCAAATAAAGCGAAGGCGCAGCGCCAAGCACAAAACGCTCCGGACTGGGCATGGAATATCCTACGTAGGTATGTCTCGTTCCATATTGTATCAAGCGTGCACTATTAACTTAGCGACCAACCCAGCCCGACCCAACGTCGATGCACCAAATAAAGCCGCACCCCCCAGCCCAAATCGAGCGTCTCAAAACAAGTTCATCGACCCCGAAGATGGCGACATACTTTTCCCCGATGTTAAAGTTCTATACTGTATGATCGGGGATGAGCTGGATGAATTCTTCCAGGCGTTTGAGCAAATAGGAGCATTTAATTCTAGATAGATATTTGGAGTATCTATAGCCTTATGTTTTAAAAATTGTAAGCTTGGAGTGTATTCCAAAGTTGACTTATGCTATTGTATCTTCGAAAGAGTAGAACAATGAAGTAATTTTCACTACACTTAGCTTTTGTCAATTGCTTCTGATTCCCTACATGATTTTCAGCTTCATACCTTGACCCACAGATGCCACTATCAGGAGAATTTAGACCTCTCTTCTACTTCGTCCATACACTAGCAAGTGTAATAAATAAAACTTAGTCTGTTGCTATTTTTTAATGCTTCTCTAATAAGTGGTTCGTAAACCATTTTAGGCGCACGAACTCTTTTCTTCCGTCATTGCATAACAGACAGCGAAATAAATACCGCAAAGTGCGGAAGTCTCTAGGAAGCAGCTCAACCCCCTTAACTTTAGATTTCTCGGCGATAAGGTCAACAATACGCTGTGGGAGGTCTTCGGGCCATTCAAAGAATCCGAACCGTACCCCATATTCGCTCATATCACTCAGGTACATGCTTAAACAAGGCAGGACTATGGAGCTGCGTTGTTGCTTCTTCTTCTTAATTCGAGGAAGATGATAGGTCTCTAGTAGCTCCTGTGCGCATAGTGGATTCGCCGATGAGTTGTTCAATAAGTCGCGTGTGATGCTACTGCAGGAGTCGGGCGATCGAACACGGAAAGTAGACCAACTGTTCCCTGTTGAAACGCATTGCAGTCTGTCAAATTTGATCCCAGTGGAGAAGTCTATCTTAGACGAGTCCAGTCTCGGAGGGGTATTCGGGGCACTTGAACTTGAAGTGCTATTGTAATCTTCACTCTGCTCGTCTAATAGCCTAGGATCAATATGGATTCACCTGAATTGGCCAAGCATTCTGGGACATACCACATAGGGAATCAAAGTCTCCCATTCTGGCCTTTAAGGCGCGCGGGATACTGTACGTCTCTCGAGGAAAGCTCGCACGACACTGTAGTACGGAACGATAGAAGGCTGGAGGTATGATTCATTAAAGAATTGCAGATTCTCAGCTGCCACCCAGTCTGCTGCACCACTGTCCGGGAATCTCGGACCGGCGAAGTACAAGATGGGAAACTTGCGCTTGTGGGAGGATGGACCGCCACTCTCGTACTCGTCTCGCCGCGCAAGCCCCCATGTGTTCACGTTATAGGTGTAGTAACTGGGCACATTTTCCGGAAGGCCTAGGCTATCAATAGTACCTGAGATACCAAGATCATCTAGATCTTCAAGGGAGGGGAGGAGCGCCGCAAGCCAGCGTTGAGACTGCTTTCGATACGCAAAGTAAAGCTCCCCTGCTTTGGGTTGAATAACATGTCCGGCATAGTTCGCATTTTTATTTTACCTTACAGCCATCGCTGAAAACTCTCCAGCCAGCGCATCGGTGCAATCTTACTTTTTGGGTTAAAACCCAGTCGGCTTGGGGCGTATCTCCGTAGTCGGTTCCCGATCGCAACGGCGTTTTTCGATCCGTATGGAGTAATGGAGAGCAATTCCGCTCCTATAGGACAGTTAATGAGAATTAGTTCATGAGAACTTACGGGACCCCAAATAAAGGATACGTACGATTTTCACATAAATGGTCGCATCTTCGGTAATGATTCTTTGTTGGTCTTGGAGATCACTCAATATGCCATCATACCTAGCATCTCTGATCCGACCAGCCCCTGCCGAGATCCTGTCATTGGGGGCACCAAAGCCTGGCTTCGGTTTTACAGTCTCTTGAGCTGACATCTCTATTGGTAAAGTCCGCGCAGTTATAATGAATATAAAAATGCTTTAAAAGATAAAGCTACCTTAGACGAAAGTAGATGGGGTGTGTGTGTTGCTTGAAGAAGATATCTTGACATAAGATGCAGAGAAAGAAGTGGTTTGGCTGAGGTTGGCGTTTATATTCTTTTTATTAGCTAAAAAACTATATCTGCAGAATAGTTTTTACTTTAGAGACTAACTTTTAGGTTTTAGTCTACTAGCTTAATAGCAGAGTAAATAACATCCCTAATACTATAATTATTTGCTGGATTAGCTACCTTATATTATTTAACTTTACAGTTAAGTATATTCTAAAGGTTAGAAATACAGTAGCTAATAGACTTTTAAGAAAAAGAGTAGAGCTTTTAGATACCTTAGATAAAAGTGCTAAAGGAGATATTAAGAATTTTGTGGACGTCTAGCTAAATGCTATTACTATTAGAGATAAGTTAACCTAACATAAATTAGAGAAGCCTATAATAGGGACTTTAAAGTGCTAGATAAATACCTTCTAAACTTAAAAAGGCTACTAAAGATAATAAAAGTGTAATTTAACTTAATATATTACTAAACTAGTTAATACTTTATCTAAGGCAGTTAGATATAGAAAAGGCCTAATAATTAAAATAATAACTTAATACTTATTATTAGTAAGTAAGCAATTTAAAAGCTTTTAATTTAGTTATACTATATAGAAGGAGATTATAAGAAATAGAATATAATTCTAATACTACTGAAGAAGAGATATTAGTAAAAAACTATATAGACAGATATTTAATAAGCTATTTACTGTTATTTAATATATTAATACTATATATCTTAGTGGATATAGGAAATATCTATTCTAATAGTATCTATATTTCCTATAGCTAAAGTATACTTTAATATTTAGTTCTTTCTGCTTAATTAAAGTAAGAAGTACTTACTAGAGGGTAGATATAACTTAATTAGGTGGATTGAAGTAGTGCTTTTAGTAAAGCTGAATATTAGTATAATAAAGTTATTTATCTAGATAATTATATACTAATTTAGGGTTATTATTATTATAGTTATTAATAATAGGTTAGAGATAATAAAGAACTTTAAGAAGGTTTTAAAAGATATTAGAATTAGAGTAATATCTATATTAACTTATAACTCTAAAGCTAATAGTATTATTAAAGTAGGATATACTGCTATAGTTGCTATATTAAAGAAGCAGATAATAGATAGATTAATAAAGTAGGTGGTAGTATTACTAAAAATTCTGCTAGCTGATAGAGTGGTAATCTGAATTTTGTACGGTAGATTAGTATTCTTTTTGCTATATAAATAGAAATTAGTCCTTCTATTAGAAGTTAATATCTCTATATAGTAAATTATTAACTGGAATAAGATAAAAATATCTAATTAACTGCTTAAGAAGAAAGTTAGAATTCTGAAAAGAAGATAAGAGGATGTAGAAATAGTAAGAATGTGAGTTATTAAGTATTATAAGAAACTTACAGACTGTATTAATAATAGTTATAAGAGGAATATTAGAAAGAACTACTTAAAGGAAGGCAATTTAGTATTAAGGTATAATATTAGAAGAAAAGGTAATATAAGCTGAAATACTAAAATGCACTTTAGATAGAATAGGCTATTCTATATCTATAAGAGAGGTTAGCTAGAGGTTAGCTATTTAATTAATATTTTAGATGGGATTGCTATTACTAGTTTAGTATATAGTAATTAACTTAAGAAGTTTATTAAGAATAATAAAGAATAGTAGATCTTAGAAGAGGATACTTCTAATAGATACTTTAAAGAGAATAATATAGATTTAAGTTTAAAGATAGAAGGAGAAGTAGATAATTAGGCTGATAGAGAGAAAGCTAATAATAAGAAAGATATAGAAGAGAATAAGATAGTACTTTCTTTAAACTCTAAGCTAAAGTAGTATTTTAAGGTGTATATTCCCTAAATACTAAAATTCAATTTATTGCAGTATACTAATTACTAGTTACTAGTAATAGTAAAAAACTGTAATATATTAATTGCTATTAGAAGAGATAGTAAGAGGAGTTATAAGAACTTAGACTAAAAATAGAAATAAATATAAAGAAGATGTATAATAAAGGCTAAAAATAGAGGTATATATATTGCTATTAATAATAAGAGGATATAAAAGTAATTAATTAAGTTAGCAGTTCTAATAAGAAAGCTATAAATCTAGAGGCAGCTGTAGAAATTAATAAAGTAGAAACTTAAATATTACCTAACTACTATTCTAGCTACTATTAAAGAGCCTAAAAGCTGGTATAATAATTAAACCCAGCTTTTTATTTAGCTTTAAAGATAGTCTGCTTTAATAGTAAAGTTTTAATTCTAGAGAGATTAATAGAGCTGGAAATATAAGGATAGCTTATCTGGTTTATAGAGAATTTACCTCTAGTTACTATCTGTAGGGACTTTAGATATAGTTAATCTACTAAGAGGATAGTTTAATAGCCTATTATAAGGCTCTTTAGGCTGATATTTAGAAAGATAATACTACTTATAAGAATTATTACTGCCTTAAAGGCAGTTAGTATACTAACTATTTAAAAAGCTAGAAATTAACTAGTAAGAGTAAAAGGGATATATAAAATATTTATAGTTTCTAGAGATATTTAAAGTATATAATTAAATATAATAAGAATAAAAGACTGAATTATTATCCCTATAGAAGGTAACTAAAAAGGCCTTAAAGTGAGTAATATAATTAAGAGTGCTAAAGATAATAAACTTAAGGGGATAGCTAAATTCTGTAGGGATATAGAGAGGTTAAAAAGGTTAAGAGGCTGCTAAAATAGATTCTTCTTTTAGTATCTTATTAATAAAGTTAGTCTGAGACTAGAATACTATTTGGGATTTATAGATATCCTTTAAAGAGATACTATAGAAGGTAAGCTTAATATATAATAGAGTGCTAAGTCAGTTTAAAGCTTTATAAAAGCAGACTTAAATCTTAAGGTATTACTTAAACTGCAGAATAGTATTTAATTAGATTAAACTAATAACTAGAAAAAGTATACTTATCAGAATAAATTAAGTAGCCTTTTATATCTTAGGAGTAATATAAATACTAGTCTAGTTACCCCACTTAAGTAATATCTACTAAAAAAACTTATAAAAATTAATTTAATACTTAGTAAGAGTCTAAATATTGGGGAGGTATATGTATTTCTTAGTAGTAAGAACTTTAAGCTCTTTAGATAGAGTTATAATAAAGATACTAAAAAGTAAAAAGTAAGATATAAAAGGGAAAAAAAAGAGAAAGTAGTAGGACCTATAAGATATCCTTTTAGGCTTAAGTTTTAAAAAGTATTAATTTACTTATAACTATACTGCTAAAAGGGCCTTAGGCTATATAGTTCTAAGGTATTTATTATAGTAAATAAAGAAATATATAAACTTCTAAGTTAATCTTATAGTAAGTACTTTATATTATACCCTTAGTAAATATCACTCTATTGCCCTTATATAAGCCTTTTTATTTTTATTAAATCTCTATTATCTAACTTAGTATTAGTTTAGTTATATTACTAGATACTCTATACTTTTTTCTGCAGTTATTTAAGTAAGCTCTTATTACTATTTAATACTAACTCTTTAAGAAATAGTTCTACTAAAAACCTTATACTACCTATATTAGCTTTCTAGCTTTAGAAATATTATATTAACTACTTAATTAGCCTATTAAAAGAAACCTCTATCTAGCAGGTAAAAACTCTAGTTATTAAAACTACTATAGATAACTGAAAATACTTAAAAAGCAGAATACTTTCTATTTTAACTACTACACTCTACTGTTTTCTGTTAACCTACTTAAGATTACAGCTATATTTACTGCCTATAATATTACCTCTTACAGTAAGATAGCTAATAAGCTAGCCAGCCTAAAGGAGTGTAAGTTCTTTATCTATAATAGTATTAGATACTATACTTTTAAAGTTATTTAAAAAGAAGGTACTTAGGCCTTTTATTATTAAGCTAAGTACTTTATCTATTAGGAACTAGCTGATATACTTACCTAATAACTTACTCTCTTTTAGCCTTATACTAACTAGTTTTATTGGGATAATAGCAACCCTATATATTTACCCCTTATATAGAATGTTAACTATTATAACTTCTGGAAAATTGTTAAATCTAGAAACTTATTTCTAAAGGCAGAAAATAATTAAGTTAATAGATAAACCTAAAGTAACCACTATTAAAATATTTAGAAGACCCTCTATAAGCTCTATATTAAGAACTAAACTAGCAATTTTAATCTTACTTTAATATTTATAACTCTAACTTACAGTATAAGGGATATAGTAATAACTCTAAAAGACTGCCTTTTTATTACTAACTTTATACTATTCCTAAATTCTACCTATAATTCTGCTAGATTAAATATCTTTCTAGCAGTAAGTATAAAGCGTATTAAATACCAGACTGCAATAGAGTATATTAGTTATAAAGATTTCCAAACTGCTATATTTAATAAATATCTAATTATTAATATTATTTACTATAGAAACTACTAGACTGCTTTTACTTTTAACTGATTTAAAAGTCTAACTTTACTACTATAATACTTTAAAAGTAGAAGCAATAGTATACTATAAGACTATTAGCCTAACTTTTTGAGAAATACTAACTGACTATAGCTTATCTTACAACTTTAATATTTACTGCCTACCTATAACCTAATAATAAGAAGAGTAGGAATACAGTTATCTCTCTATATTCCTACTGGTAATTAATATATAAAATATAGTAGAACTAAACTAAAAGCAGTTAATTAGGCAATTTAAGTTCTTCTGTATAGTAATTAATAGAAAAGCTAGAACTATTAATAATAAGAATATCCTAAAATAGTGTAACTGGATTCTATATCCTCTTAAACTAAAGAATAATAAAGCCTATATAGCTAGATTAATATAGAAAGTAGTTAGCCTTCTTAAGGTAATAGTTTTAAATAAAGTTAGTATTAAAAATTAAATCTATAAAGTTATAGAGGATAAAATAAAGATTAATAGACTATCTAATAGTACTTACTTAATTTAAGAAGATATACTCTCTCTATCTATTAATAAAGTATATACTTAATATAGTAGCTTTATACCTCTCTAATAGACTAAATATAATAATCTCTTACTATACACTAAAAACTAAATACTAAGGGTAATAGCTACTACTACTAAATTCTATAGGACTATACCCTAAGGTATAATAAAGCTAGTAGCTATTTTTATACTGCTTAATAACTAGTTAATTAAGATATATACTAATTAGGGGAAGTATATAGATATAACTAGATTTAAGTTTAGAGCTATAGATAAAGCTATTAAGTATACCTTATAGATAGATATTATCCCTATTTTAAGCTAGCTAGCACTAATTATATAAAAGCTTTAGTCCCTAAAGAAGTTACTTAATATAATAAAGTTAGAATATAAAGAGATAATAGTAGAAGAGTAATTACCTATAGGTATATAAATAAAGTTCTAGAGCAATCTACTAGAAGTAAGCAGACTGTTAGACTAAGAAGATATAATATAGATACTAAAAAGTAAGTCTTTTTCACACTTTTTACACTAAGTTCTACCTATAATACTATCCTTTAGTTTACTTAGCTTATAAGACTCCCTAAAATTTAGCTTAATACTATTAAATACTTTATTTCTAGCTTGAATAAGTAGGTAGTTAGATATAATAATACAGCCACCTAAGGCTATCCCTAATAAGAAAGATAATAATATTACTAATAATAAGTTCTAAAAGTAGCTTTTAGGCTAAATTGAAATAGATATAGATAAGAAAGAAGAAGATATATCTATAGTAAAGTTTCAGTCTGTTCTTAATTCTATACTAGCTATTATTAGAGTGCTAGAGAGAAAGCTTACAGCTAAAAAGAAGAAGGCTATATAGAAGGCTTTTAGAGCAATTAAGTATAATACTAAAGGTAAGTAGATAGTTAGATTTATAACTGAATTTCTAACTCTCCTAATAGTTCTAAACGTAAAGACTAAATACCCTAAGGAGACTGATATTTAGGCAACTAATATACCGAACGGCTTAATTAGCTTAATATAGTAGCCTGTTATTCTTACTGCTGCTTACAGACCCTTCAGACTGATACCCTCTCTAACCCAGCTTATTTATATAGAACGCCTAGCAGCCTGCAATAAGAATTGATAAAGCGGGCAATTAGAATTGCAGTTATAAGAGATAAGTGAGAAGGATCTGGCTGAGGCTGAGATAAGAGAGCTGAAAATTAGGGAGGTAGATATCTGTATTTAAGGAGATAAATAAGGGCAGTTAGGGGACTTCCTCTTAAGCTATACTACTGGGGTAAAGCTTATAATAATAAGAGACTTAATTAGTTGCTTATTAGTTATTAGCAGATAACTGGCTATTTTTATTTATTTTATTCAGTAAGTTAGTTGTATAACTCTATAGTGCTTGGGGATAAGTATAAAGTTGTAGGGGAGGTTTAATATAGTACTGACTGACATACTGGGGTTTAATAATAGTAAGTTTAGTCTGACTAGACTAAAGCCTACTTAAAAGAATAGCTCTTTCTGTAGTAAGAAGGGTATACTTTTTCCCTTCTTTAATTTGAACTTTTTGAGATACTTATTATTATCCCTTTGCCACTAGACTAGCTGTTACAGTAGCTCTTATTTCTTCTTTATTGTCCTTTTTCTATCTTACCTTATATAGAAGTATCTAATTAAGTGCTTACCCTTCTTTTCTTACTAAAATTCCTCAACTTGTCTTTGCTATAAGACCCCCTTTTATTTGAACTATAGGGTATTTTAGACTTTTGCTGTTATAGGCCCAGTCTGCACTAAGTGTATCTCCCACTAACAAAGTATATATATAGCTTAAAATACTAATCTATATAGAAATTTATAAGAAAAGAATAATTAAAGGCTATTAGAGTACCCTAAAGCTAGAAGAATAGCACTCTAAATACTTAATTAAGTTTATACCCTACTGGAAGTTTTAGATTCTTTATTAGCACCTCCGCCCTTTTAATCAGACTAAGATTAATAAGACTGCACCTGTTATAAAGATATTCTAAGCTGCTAGTAAGTAGTTTAATCTTATACAGTCAGTATCAGCCGAGCTATTTACACTAGGGTCTTATCTTGCTGTAGATAAGTATATAATTTATTATACAGGCAAATCGAATAAAACAACTCTTATTAAAAGCAAGCTAACTCCCCTAGGCTTTAAGATCTAGGTTATTGCACAAAATGGCTTCTATATACAGTAGCTATAGTATATTAACAGCACAACATATAGCGCTATCAGTATTAAACTCCCCCCAATAAAGTTATTAATATAAGGCAGAAGAGGGTAAGCCAGAAGCACAGAAAGAAAGACTGCCACAAAAGATAAGCCTATCGCCTTAAACTTAACTCAGAGCGTCATTATTACTCTTGCAAATCTACTACAAAAAGCAATATATTACATCTTTATAGATAACCTCTTCTCGCCGTCAAATCTCTTCCGCAACCTCTACAAAAATAGCCACAGAGCTACAAGCACCGCCCGCCCTAACTGCAGCATCCACAAGGAGCTACAATAAGATACACAGGCTGATAGAGGAGCAAAAAGCAGCTATAAATTCAATTAAGTCAATATTATCCCAACCCCTAACAATCAAGTAGGAGCCCAAGACAAGATTATATATAAAATCCTTACTAATTTATCTACCTCCCCTCCTTCTAGATCAATCAAATCGCTTGAAAAGACAGCCGCCTTGTGTTATTCTTGACAACTGTGTTCAAAGGCGATGAGCGAGTCGAGCGGAAGAGGAGGAGGCCGTCTACACAAAGCTCAGAGGCCAAGCCGATACAGCGGGTGGAAGGGGAGGCGGGGGAATCCAGGCAAGTCGGTTATGCCAGGTGGTGACGCGATTGGATTGTCAGTGGGCGGATCAAGGGCCACGTTATCCAGTATATTAACCGTTAGGTTAGTTATCAGCAGGGAGTGAATATAGTTATAAAATGGTTGCACTACAATAGATATCGGGCCCGTAAGAAATGACAAGTTACAGTTATGGTCATGGATATATGGGATAGTGAAGCATTTCAACATCAAGGGCCGAGGCAGCGATCAAAAGTTAGGGCTGCCAAACCCGCAATTGTCAGAGGCAGCGGTGATAGTTAGAGCAAGTAGCAATCAGACCAGGGCAGGATGATCAAGTGGTTTTTAGGGTAGCAGAGCCGGCCAGGATGGACGAAAAGTGGGTTAGGGCCGTGGTTCAAGGAGGTTATATAACTAGTAATAAGGCCCAAGAGAATTCCCGTCCGGAAAGAGGTGGAGGGTTTGGTCAAGATGTTGTCAGACAGCGGCGAGGGGCATTTATTAGGCAGTTAGGGCAAGTAATAGATAGAAGTAAGGCCAATTTATTCCATTAAAAAAGGGTCGAAACCGAGAGTAAAGAACAGGAATATCAAGAGAGGATTAGATATCAATACAGAGTAGGAAAGTCGGCCAAGAGTCAGAGGGAATAGCAGTAGATATTATCAGATAGTAGTAAGGGGCAGCGGTTGATGGTCGGTGCAAGTAACGGATGGAAGCAAGGTAGGTTGATCAAGTGGTTTAGTGAGCCATTAGCCAACAGAGCCCCAATATGGACATGAAGATGAGGTTGAATGATTTTTGATAAGCAGTCAGGGCAGCGGTTGACAATTGAGGCAGACGACGGAGAGAAGTAGAGCAAGTTGATCCAGTGGTTCAGGGAGGGATATGTATAATCGGCAGACAGGGAGATAAAAGCCAAGGATTCGGTAAATGAATGGTCAGGGGCAGCAATTGATGGTTAGGGGTAGCCGCACCGGTGATGGTCAGGGTTAGCAGTTTTTAACGAAGGGTTCACAGCAATTCACCGGGACGACAGGGTTCCGGATATTCGTCGAGAGGATGCACAGGCAACAGAAGTTATATCGGGTAGTGGTGGACAAGTGTCACACAGTGTTGGAGTCGACGAAGAAGTTCCGGCCGCAGATAGGCAAGTTGGGATAGACATTACGGGATTTTGGAGTGCCGGTTATTTGTTTGACGGCGACGTTGAAGCCGACAGAGGAGCCGTCGTTATATGCCGCGTTAGGATTTGTGCCAGAGAGGGTGCGGATGTTTCGAGAACGAAGAACGGGACGGAACATTGCGTATCAGGTAGAGGTGATCGGTGATTGTGATGGAGGTGCAGCCGGGGGTCGGGACAATAGAGGAGGAGAAAGGAAGTGATAGAAGAGGGTTAAAGAAGAAGGGGAAGAAGAATAGGAATGGTGAAGAGGCGGAAGAAGGCGAGGACATTATCGTACAGCGAGTTTGCGAGGTAGTCGGGATAGACGGCAAGGCATGATAAAGGCAAGGTGATCGCGTACGGGGTAATGATCGAGCGGGTCAAGAAGATTGCAGCAGCGTTGAATTGCGTGGCATATTGGAATAAGGTGGGGTCGACAGAGGATAAGGCAAGGTGGATGAGGGCACGATCCGTTATACAGGGAGGAATTCACAAGTCACATACATACCCGGCAAGCCCACTGATACAGGGTTCAAGGTATGGGTTGTGGCCCAACTTGGCCTCTTTTTGCGGTGGATTTGGCACCAGCAGGGTGCGGGCCACGGTCCCGTTGGCGTTGACCGCTCCAAGAGAAGAAGAACAGCAGCTCAACGACGGAGAGGCGGCCGAGGAAGAAGAAGGGGAAAGGTCAGCCGAGAGAGGGAAGCTGGCGAGGCTGATAAGGTTGAAGAAGTTATCCACGTCCTCACAGACGACGGGGATAAAGTCATCGCTTTGAACTCGACTCAGAGCGTCGTTATTGCCTACATAAACCTACTGCTGAAGTCGACATATCACGTCTTTGTGGATAACCTCTTCTCGTCGCCGGGCCTCTTCCTTTCTCTTCGTCAGCACGGCCACGGTGCTACAGGCACAGCCCGCCCTAACTGCGGCATCTTCAAGGAGCTCGCTGACTATAAGAAGGAGGATATATTAGGGAAATCAGTATTCAAATTCAATGAGATCAGGGTCGTACCAACCCCTGATAACCAGGTAGGAGCCCTTGATAGCTTTGGCTATGTTTCTCTTACTAACTTATCTTCTTCTGCTATAGGGAAACCAAACTGCGTGGAAGGATAATGCTCTTGTATTATTCCTGTCAATTGTGTTTAAAGGTGATGAGAAATGTGAGTGCTGGAGGGAGAAGCTGTCAACGAAGTTGTCAATGAAGTCGTCAACAGCACAGCCGATAAAGCGTTTTTTTGGTGATGAGGCAGTAAAGCTAATATCAATCCCTACAGTGGCTGCTTCTTATAATGATGAGATGAATTATGTGGACCGAGGAGACCAAATGAGGGCGTATCTCGGTTATGATAACTCTATCCGCCGCGGCGCTCGGCAGGCTCTTACTTGGACCTTCCTGCTCGATGTGGTGCTTGTGAATAGTTATATTCTTCAACTCCACAGGCAGTCAGCTTGGAAGCGATATACAAGCCAAAAATAGTGGCGCCAGCGCCTTTATAATAACTTATTCAAAGTATTCTACAAGGACAGTCAGTCCAGGCAGAGATTTCGGAGCGGGGACGAATTTACGCCTATATCACATCATAAATATATCCAAAGAGGAAAAAAAGGGGAATGTGTAGCTTATCATGGTCATCGGGTTGGAAAGCCCCGGTCGAGGAGCTCAAAGAAGTCTTTGGCACCGGTTAGTAACAGTAAAAGAAGGCATCAATCAAAAGGGGGGGGGGGGGGGGGGGTACAGCAGTGTGATGTCGCGATTTGTAACTCAAAATATTGTTGGGACTTCTATCACAGGCTAATTTAGGCGGGAAATGATGTACTTTTGATATCGTGCAGTTTCGTTGGTTAGACATCCCTGCTGTAACCTGACTGGAGGCTTAACGCAATTGAGGGGATAGTGTTTTGCTTCAAAATTAAACTCTTCGTACCCCTCTCGTACTTCCGGGATGACTAGGATCATGTGGGGCGAGGTACGGCTTGGAGGCTTATGACAACTCAGGAGAATGAGCCGTCAGCTGAGCTCCTGGAAGCCCAGCCGACTAGATTGAAAGCATCAAAGCTGCCCTCGTCTCACCTCGGCACGTCAGCAACACAGCCGCCACATCGCTACTGGCGTGGGCTATCGATGGTCTCGACCTCGAATGATGACGCCTTGGCGTTGGTGGAATAGTTAAGCGGATCTTAGAGTTCGAGCTAAATTTTGAAGCATCACGCCACCTAAGCACTTCGGACGTTCTCAAAGCAGTATATAAAGTACCCATCTCGCCTGGATCAAAAAGTATCTCCAGCTACAATTCAACTACCGATAAAGCTGCGGCATAGGCTAATAGGCTGGCTGCACGTTCTCTGTTAAAAATTCCTGGAACTTTATTTTGGCCAACACCTCTGCAGCCAGTCTAGAATCCATGGTCCTTTTTAACGCCGTTCATTATACGGTCCGCATCAACCCATTCGCTCAAACTTCAAAATGAAGGTCTTTTTCTTCGTCACCGCCTTCGTTTTTGCTCCCGTTCTGGCGCAGGATCTCGCTGACCTACCCCAATGCGGTGTAAGTACATCTTCACCACCACAATCAACGTCATTCGGTATCTGCTAACACAACTCGGAGCGGGATTGTATTTTAGGCGGTTTTCACATCAGGAATATAGACGCAGGCTGTGCTCCTACTGATACTAAGTGTATCTGTAGTGGTGTCCCTGACTTTTTACAGGTCATAAGTGCATGTAGTGGGGAAGCGTGCGGCGCGGCTGAACAACAACGTACGCTACATCCGATACACATCGTCCTAAAGAGCACCGAATCTCTAACATCTTATCCTTTTAGAACTCGTAGCATGGGGCATGGAATTTTGCGCAAACGCTGTTGTTACTAGTAATTCCGAGTTTACACAAGCCACCACCGAAGCTGCGACTGGAAGTTCCTCAGCGGCAATTGTTTCAACAACGCCTTCGCCGATCCCCACCACACTGATCACAACGACTGACCCCGCTGGAAATGTCTTCACCGTAACCGGCGAGGTCCTCGTATCAGGTAACAGCAGCACCACCGTCCCCTGCCGCACCGTCATCACGACCAACGGTGCAGGAGTAACGGTGACTACGACTGAGACAGGCTCATCTGTTGTATGTTGTTCCACATCTTCACCGAAACTGATGGCTGATTAGAGTGCGCACAGTTACCAACAGAGTTACAAGGACAGAACTCAGGCTCACAGGCGGTAACTGCGCCCGCGGCGGCATCGTCGAGTTTAACGACGTCACCATCGACAGCCACTTTAACTGCAGGAGCAGGAATGCCGAATTTGTCAAATGCGGTTCTGTTATCAGTCGGGCTATCAGGAATCTTAACGATAATCTTAGTTCTACTCCAGTAGTAGACGGTTATTCACAGAAGGCACGTAGTAACATCTATACAATAGGTTCTACAGGTCTTTTGGTTCCTCGCCCAGGTCTTCCCATGAAAGAACTCACCCGTAGTTTAGGTGCTTGTGTCGAGGTTGACAGTGAGGGATCAACTAATCCAGGTCGGCATTGTCTATCAAGCGAGGGCCAAAAACATAGGAATAACTCTGACCGTTCGTCGCCAGACAGATAAAAAGTATGGACCTACATCCTTAAGGGAGAGAGGCAGAATTCGGAACCAAAGCAAATTGGTCGGTCCTTTGGGACGGACCTACTCCTGAGGATGCGCAGAGAAGGTTGGTTGAGAAGGCCGAAAAGTTCAAAGTGCGCTCCCAGCAGATTGTGATCGTGCCGTGGCTCTTTGTGATTGGGTCCTTAGTTGAAAGATGGAGATGCAGTAGTCTGTTCCAATTCTGACTAAGAAGGCTTACCCTTGTGTCCATGAACGAGCGGGGAAGTAAATGTTCGGACTTGAGGTTTTGTCTGGTAATGGCTGAGGAACAATGGGACCGCGTTTGTGTCGATTGACCACGATAAAAGAACTCTTGGTTGTGGCAGTCCTATTTAAATTGACGGCAGAAGTGTTAGGCAACTATGCCCTAAAGTCATTCTAGTTGGACTACTTGTTGTTCCTTGCCTATCTTACAGCTCTGGCTATGATATTGACCTTGACCTTGACAATCCTCGTATATCCTGCCGGGAAATAGGGCTTTCTTTGCGACAAGCGAAGTCGAATAGATGATGGAAATTGTACGAGAAGCTCTAGCTCATGATTCTAAATGAATTGATACTAGAGCCCCTCAGCAAATATCCTGCCTTAAGACCCTTATTTTACCAGCTAATGCTTTAAAGCCTGAAATCGACGAGCAATTATTAGAAAAGCGGTCGTCAAGGTCGGTCATATTGCTAGTATTGAGGCTGGGCGGAAAGTGGATTGTCGAAACTGGTCAACACTACCTAGCCTTTTTTACGCCTGATGGACGACATGTAGGATTTGTCTCAAAATACTCGGAGTTAGTTACAATCTTTCGCAGCTCGCTACCCATTTTATTTCCGACCAATCGTCTCCATCAAGTTGTGCCCGGACATGGCATTGATCGTTCTTCATTTCGGGCACAAGCCCTTCGGGAGCGAGGTCTTGCAAGAATTGCACTTGAAGTTGTTGTTCTTGCTGGTCGTGTTTGAAAAAGACATCTAAGTCGTTATCCCTGAAAGTATTCCGGAGGAAGATGTTGTCCGAAGCGACAGACTTGCGCTTGAGAGTCAGGCAAGTCAGGCCGAATAGGGGACTGGTGGGGAGGCATTCCTCGTCAATGACCACCAGGCCTACAGCCGTGCCCTTGTTCTTCTGTCCTTCAACAAGGTTGTCGCTAACTTTAGAACCGACCGCGCCGTCAATAGTGATACCCCAAGCGATCTGGCAGGCAGGGTTACTCGGGCCGACGTGATTATGACGGATCTTGGCGCCGGTAACGCCGGGATCGACAAAGATGCCAAAGCAGGACTGCGAGACCTTATTGTGGTGCACGTCTGCGCCATTTGTCTGGACGCAGAGACCGACGCCATAGTCGGTGACCTCGTTATTCTTGATATGGACATCAGAGAAGTTATCCATGCAGATAGCGATCCCCTGAACTCCTAGGCCCGTGTGTGAGACCTTGTTGCCCTCGACTAGCGTCTTGGTCGAGCCAGCCGTGAGAGTACCATACTTGGCACCATCGGTGAGCGTGTTCTTGCTGATGTGGGTATTCTTAGCACCAAGGATAGCAATGTTAATGCCAGAGAACTTGCGGACCTCGAAGCCGGTGATGGAAAACGTCTTCGACGGGCCTCTCCACTGACAGAACCTTGCGGTGCTCGATGACGAACTTGTCCAGCTTGATTCCCTCCCCTTGCACACAGATGCCAGCCTCCGTCTGGGGACCACTCAGGCCCGAGCACATGTTCTTGACAGCCTTCTTGGCAGGAACCAGGACGGCGCCCTTGCCGATGAGCTCGATGCCATCTTTAGAGATGGTGAGCTGCTCGGCGTAGATACCGGCGGTAACGACGATTTTATCACCGCGAGAGGCCTTGTTGATAGCCCGCTGGATACTCTCGTGGGCGCGGACGTAGATGGTGTGACGGTGGCCGTAGTGTTCGCTATTTCTATAGTCGGGGGTATAGTAGTCTTTGTTGTTACAGTAAAGCTTATCCTTATACTGGCACTTGGGCTTATCCCGGGCTATGGAAGTTAGTAGGATGGCTTGAGCAGGTTACAGGAATATAGACCTTCTAGCCTTTCTTCATCAGAGAGGGGTAAAGCGGCAACGCTGTCGAGGAGGAAGAGCCCCGCAAGGGTGGATGTGAACTTCATGATGGTCAGTCAATAGGTAGAAGCGAGTGTGTGTGTTTCAAGGGCGGATCAGATACGGTACCCGTACGATGAAACGGCTTAGGTCCAAGAGGGGGATTATATAGTTACGTCTTCGGCTGCCGGTCAAAGTCACCCAGCCAACCTGCAGCCCTGCAGGGAGGCCTGAGGGGCCGAGACTCCACTTACCAACGCTAGCCCAAGCTGCTAAGCTCCAAACTCGCTGCTTCCCCCGAACCAGGAAACCGAGGTCGATCGTTGCCAGCAGATTAAAGCCCTAGCGTCGTATCCCGTCCTAATGGCCTAGATGTGGTGTGCGGGCGTGGATGGTCAGGGGCGAGCAACAAGACATCATGAATTCATGTTGATGAAGGACAGTAGCGAACAAGCCTCTTTCAGCAATCGAGGACGTTGATTCGTGATACAAGGGATAGGGGCCAGATTCCGGGATGGACTCAGACTCGAGGTTGCCCCTATAACCGCACAACCCCGGCTTCAAAGGAAGCTATCTGGTGTTGACCATAACACCATCGTTGTGAGGCGTTCTAGCAGGTATCGCGCTTATGTACTGGGTACATCGGGTGGCCCTACTGATCCCTTGTAGCGAGGTTGATGAATTCACATGCTGAATCTATCCCGGCATCTGGCCCCAGTTAGAGTTGAGTTGGTGTTTTGGCACAGGCGCCATGGCTGAAGAAGCTCGGGCTAGACTCACCGATACCCATGATGCAGAACCTAAAGGAATTATAGGATAACACGTTATCGGATAATACAATGACACGTAGAGATGAAGCAAGACATAAGGGCTTATTGGCTTCAGTTTTGTTATCAATTTAGCGTGAAACTACAAGACATAGGAGTCGAACGCAAGGGCAATCTCCCTTCAGTGCCGCAAATTAGGTTGTATAAATGAGGGGAAGCCTGGGGGACAGAGGGCGTTAAGAGAAATAAAATTTGTTTGATTGGTCAGTCAATACAAAGGTCAAAGAGGGGTAACAGAGCAATGTCCAGTTACGGCAACGGAGCAAATGATCCTTGGCGGGACACGCTACAACACGTTATTGCGTATTAGCTACACTCGGGCCTAATCGACAATCACGTCCCACTTCCCGATACCCGGCAGCGACCATCCGAGATAGGGTTGTAGCCACCAGCCGGTAGCCAATTCATACACGCCACGTCACTTCGATAATTTGTCGCTAGATTGGCTTTGGCCATTGATGACGCCTCTTATTAATTAACCGCTCCTCGACTTCACCTAGTCTCAATAACCTTAAATTCTTCTTCCCCGACTTATCCTCTTACGGTTAGAATAAATTACCTATCGATTCTTACGTTTCCTCTGCCTTTCCTAAAGCCCACGTACACTTCACCTCACAATCACGTCATAAGCTCAAAGCGTAGGATACCACTCTACAAAATGCCAACTTTATATCGTCGTCACGATGAGAGTAGAGGTACTTAGACGCCGGAATAACTCAGTTCGTCTTTGTCTCGACATGTGCTTTAGCTTGCCTACTCAGTATAAAAGATAGACATGGAGCCCGTTTCCACCTTTGGACCAATCACAGCTTTTAGAATCCTGGCTGGTAATCCGGTGCTCGTTGAGGCTAAACGAGCGAGTCCCCCTTGACCTAACTGCAGGTGGGACGGGTGGTGCATGGGCTATTGCAGCAGAATGACGCGCTCGATGCGTTGAGGTAGAACGAGACCGCTGATTGGTTTGACTGGGCTTGATTTCTCGTTAACCAGAATAAACCCTTATATATAATTATTGTACTTGAGCTGGCGCAAACATCCTACTACTATTGTATAATGCCAAGTATTACTTTATACTATATATAAAGTAGAGTAAGTACAGCTTGCAGTGCTATAATACTGCAATCGCCACCAGTAGATCGGCTGGTTGTTGTTGCAGCAACGTCGGTGACAGGGAGGGTTACAGTTGCAACTCGAGGAGCAGTAGCATCACTACCACCACCACTACTACTACAGTCAATACCGCCGCCAATATGCACGCCATCGGCACTTCTATTGCCTGCTGTTGCATAAAGTGTCGTAAAGGCAGCAGCTATTATTAAAGCTCGAGCTGCAGCTGAGCTATTCGACCTAGTACAAGCTGTTGTGCTCTATAAGCCAAGCATGCTTTTGCTCTGCCCGCTATGCCCCAGTGGCGGCGCCGCTATCCAGACTGGGCTTTAAGCAGTAGAGATACACTTCCGGCAGTGACATAGAGTATAAGTGGAGCTATTATAGCAGATAATCCAGCTTGTGGTATCACAGCCTCTGCTAAATAACCCATAGACTGCCAAGCTCTTAAGTAACTACAGTATCTCTATCAAAGACCTCCCAGTTTCAGAAGGGTTTTAGTTATACTCAATACTGCTTTTTAACTATCAATAAGAATAATATTGATGCGTGCAGCTAGCTGTATCCTAGAGATACCTGGCAGGCCAGGCATCTACTGAGCAGTTAGCCGTTATATAAGACAATCTGCTCAGCTTATCTATACATAAGATATCTTTGATTCTATACAAAACCTGACCCCTATAGTCTATATAATATATACATTAAATATATCTATATACCAGAGAGAGGCTAGCTACTGAATCAGCTCTAATAGCAATGCAGAGTAGAAGACTATATAACTTTAGACATTCTGCCGAGGCCAGTATATATAGTATTGGACAGTTACTATAACTTATATAATAGTACCATCCCCCACCACCCTTTCAGACGTATCACCCTTTAGGACAGCAAAAAATCCACCAGCCCATATAAAACTCAACTACATCACTTATAGAGATTAGGCTCAATTTTGAAGTTATTCGCAAGCCGTCACCTTCAACAATTATAAAGGCAATTGCTAGGGACGCATGACGTTTTGCTACGGACGCATGATTTTTCTACCACTCTCATTGGCTCAAAAATATTTGTTAGTGCAATCAGATTCTGCCACCTTTACTCTTTGTACACCTGTCCGTTCAACTTACTAAGATTCGAATCTTAGCCTCTAGGAACAATCATTACAAAATACCAACCGCCGTTCCTAGAACCTCCTTGGGTAGCCCCCCCCCGATTAAACATGCCCAGTCAATCGCACACCAACCTTGAGCAGGATCTCAGGGCTCGAACATCCCGAAGCCGAAGCCCAAGCCCCAGCGATCAATTACTCCCTTCAAAGCGCCGTCTCGTCGAGCGCGAAGCCAACCATCACCATCGCGCCCTTCGAGTCCTTCGACAAGAGCAAGCAGTATCTCTCCGTTCTACGGCGCTGGAGATGATAATGCCCTCGACAATCTCTTTGCATCATACCTGTAAAAATTCTCTGATGTCCCCAGGCCCTATGGCCAGTGAGGTATAAATGAGTCAATCTGGTTGATGCGTAACGATCACGAGATTTATTTTAACACCGATCTTACCTTGGTTTTAACATCTATTCGTCGAGTAACAGAACTGATTCCGGGTGAATATCCATATTTATTATTATCCCCCTTATCCCCTACATTGAGCTCTCTAATATCTCTAACAAGACCCCCTCAAGCAACTAAAGCTGAGTTTCAGTTGGCTTTAAAACTTATATAAGAGGTTATTAGAGAAGGTCGATGCCTTACACTTGACCTCGTCTGTCAATACGAATGTGTATATGAGTGGCGGGAGAGATGGGGCTGGTCACCACTTAGCCCAGAAGCCTATGAACCCCCCCTCCATACTCTCCGCCGCAAAATCCACAATTAATATCAAGTCCAGAGACTACACTTCCTAATATATCCGCACGATCCTCAATCTCGCTAAAGCCAGAGCCAATACCCAATCCCCCTATTTCAGGTGATACTGTTCCTGATATAGAGACTCTCTTCAAGATAATTAATACCTTTACTAAGGAGCATAGTTTTAGTATCGTTCGGTATAATGGATATCAATATCAAGGCCGGACAATTAAATATATATTTCAATGTGATCGATTTGGACAACCAAGATATACTAGAGGAGTTAGATTGCGACAGCAGAAGTCTCAAAAATACAGCTGCAAGTAGAAGGTTATTACTAAAGCTCTTAAAGAGGGGAAGTAGTTCTTACGACAGCACCCAAATATAGAGCACAGCGAACATAACTACAGACCCAGTCTCACCCCATCAGCACACCCTATCCATCGACGATTGACTTCACCTGTTAAGGCCACTATTGAAGCTATAAGTCGACGGGTCAGTGTGCGTGCCCGCGATGTACAAGCGGTTGTTAAAGATCAATACCCAGACACCAGCTTCACTCAGAAGGATATCTATAATACCCGGGTTGCTATCAATCGCAATAAGTTAAATAGGTATACTTCTGCTGCAGCACTTATCAAGCTTTTCGATAAGAGTGGAATCCTCTACTTAGTGAAGTAGTTAGATTATGAGCCAAATCGAGTTATTAGTTTGATATAGACCTTCCCCTATTGCCTTTAGATATAGAAGTGCTTTCTAGAGGTTATCAGCTTTAATAATACCTACAATACTAATTGATTCAAGCTGCCTCTTTTCCAAGCAACTGGGCAAACATGTTTAGGGACTGTCTTTAATGCTATATTTGGTTTGATTGACAATAAGAGAAGGGAAGAATTCCAATTCCTTATAGAGGGCTTTTAACAGCTAGTTAATGAGCAATTTATTAAAGATCTAACTATTATTATTACAGACTTTAATAAGTTAATAAAGGCAGCACTAAACAACTAGTTTCCTAAGTTATAGTAGCAATTATACATTTATTATATCAACTTAAATATCCTCCTTAAGTTAAAGCAGAAATAGCTTAAAACTTCCGAGCCTACTAACAGCTTAAATAGTAGCGATATTAATATAGCTCCTCAGTATAAAACTTAACTCAGCTTAAATAATTGAGTACTGGTTGATAATTTAATAACTAATAAGATTCCTTATACCTATTAGAGTATCTTCCAGATGTAGAAGGTTATACTATTTGCTAATAATAAGGCAGCTTATAAGAAAGCCTGGAAAATGCTCTATAAGGAGTTTAATAATTAACAACTAATCTTATGTTACTTATACAGCACTTATATACCTGTAAGAGCTTAATAAGCCCGCTGCTTTATTAAGACATATCGCATATATTGGGATATCGGATTTCTGCTATAAGCTTTTCTTCCTTTATTATAGGCGTCTATTGCTACTAACTTCATCATCGGCCTCACTACTGGCCTCGTTACAGGCCTAGCTTTTCCTTGATTTTATTAATAGCTAGTTGAAGCTAAAGACTCCGGACTATCCGGAGCTTCTTAGCTGTCTGAGGTTATCCGAGGTTATCTTCATCTATAAGACTGACCTCAAAGACCCTCTATTAGATAGAAAGAATAGTAAGAGCTTTTTTCACGCACATAATTATTTCCATCTACTAAGTGCAACAAGACATACCGTAATTTCGGTATTTACATCACATCTGGCACAGAAGCAAGTAATAATAATATCAAAAGTTTATTTACTTAATAGCATAAGTAACCTCTTTTATTATGTTGAGGCAATATAGGATATAATGAGGGATCAAAAGCGCAACTTCTTAGATAAGTGCACAGCAGATAAAGTGCTTACTGTATATAATCTTTCCGGACTAAGTTCCGAGTATTTAGGCGAGCTACAGGCAATAATCTCTTTAAAGGGCCTGGCCTTAATATAGGGGCAGTATCGTATTGCACGCAAGGCAATACCAACTGCAAGAAACCCCTTTCCAACCCCTCTTTAAGACTGTAACAGTAACTGTTATATCTCTACAGAGTTTGGTATTCTATACTCTCATACAATCTATAAGAAGCTGGGTTTAGGTATACAGTTTACAAAGTGGGAAGTCCATCCACACTAGCGACTAAGAGAATCATCATTAAGAGATCCATACCGCCGTATTCTCGACCCCAAGGTGGCCTTGGCTCTTTGCGGCTGCCTAAGGAACTCATCACAAACCATACCCTCAAGCTTAGCTATTAATATAGGCAGTTAATCTCAGCTAGCCGGTACTAGGACGCCTATTGATATATTTAACAAGCCAAGGAACAAGCCAGGAAATCAAGCGTAAGCAAGGTCGACTAATAGAAAGCCGAAATCAATCTATATTATTGAGGATTGAGAAGGAGGCAAGTCAGCAAGAGAGTTTAACTCGACGTCTAACTCGCAGCTGGTCAGCTGTACTTGGTTCTGGACAGCTTACTGGGGCGCGAGCTACTGGGCGGAGGCTGCAGCCAAATATCCGTAGAACGAGAAATCATCAGTGGGAGCTGATGAGCAGTGATGAGGAGTGATATGAGAGTAGAATAGCTAGGCCCATATAGAAATTAATCCAATAGCATTACATACATACAGTTATAAGATGACCTGATAGCATTATATACATACAGTCAGAAGACAACCTAATAGTATTAATATTAAGTAAAAAATAAATTAAAAATAAGCTTATTTTATCAGCTAAAGAAGGAAGAAATATTATATAGTATATATAGAGGGGGTATGGATAAGGAATATAAGATAAATATATTTCGTTAGATACAAGATGAAGAAATGGTATTTGATGGATCCGTTACAGTCAATTTGATCAATTGGATAGTGAATTAAGCAGTGATGATAATGTAGATGCTTGATCCTTCCGGTCATCCGGATCGGCTGGAAGAGGGGTTATTATACCCCCCTTTATGACTAAGGTCAGGATATCAATCTATCAGAGTTTCGTAATATAGGGTTATCTTCCAACAGTACTTTATTTTATCTATGGATTTAGTGCGGGTATAACTGCTGTTAGTGGGATGGGCTTCACTGCCTTTAATTGTGTGTATATGTGGGGTAGGATATTTTTAAGCTAATGAGAGTGGTAGAAAAATCATGCGACCGTGAGATTATGCGTTCCTAGCAAAACGTCATGCGTCCCTAGCAATTACCATAATAATAACAGGAGTGCTCTTAAATTTTGGTTAAAATAGCTTAGCTAGTTAATATAATACCATGTATTTCTCTTTATATATAGATGTTAACGACTGTATGTCTATATAACAGTATAATAAAAGAGATAATAACATAAGAAGGGGATATATCTCAACTACTATTTTCTATCTTTATAATATCACTCTCTTGAGTATATTCTATTTAATAAAAGCTGCAAGCACTGAGGAGATTCTGAGCTCTATTCTTGCAAAAATGTAAGCTCGGGGCATTAACAACCCCCCTTAGTCGCACCTATATAAGACTCGCAGATCTGCCCATACCCGGTTCTGCTTCTATAAATACTATTGACAAGCTTCAGCTGTTAAGGGGTGTATGTACATACAGTAAGAATAACAGTTCAGAAAGAACGTGGCTGTCCACGGATCCTAGGATATGGACCGTGGACCTATGAGAGGCACAGGGCAACTGGTAGCACCAGGTGGGTTGATACTAGCCCAAAACACATTGCAGTACGACAGAGACTCAGCTTCCCAATGCAGGTGCACGTAGGAAGAAGGGAGTGCAGAGTTATTCAAATTGTCTCACTTAAGCAGATCCCCTCCGCCTTTCCCCCTTTGCGATGATTGGCGTAGCAGCAGCATTTTGGCTGTGTTGGAAGATGTGCCGAAAAAACAATG